>CM053786.1:187557343-187869843 GCA_028749045.1 Cupressus sempervirens | reverse complement strand
TCCTCTTCAAAATAATTTTTTAATAAGGGTAGTTCATTAATCTCATCATTAGAACTGTCACTTTCACTCTTCACATGTTTCCCTTTCCTTTTACTAAGAACCAATTACTCCTTCCAAGGTCAAAGTGTTACCTTGTTTGTGTATCTTAGTTCTTGAACTATGGACACTCTAATGGCATTTATAGGGAGTAACGTCCTCAATACCTTTCTTATTGTAGTTTCATCTTTGATTTCTCTATTTACATCATGAATCAAATTAACAACTTCTTTGACTCTTGTGTAGTATTATACTATACTCTCACCTTCCATCATTCACATGTCATCAAATTTACCTCTTAGGCTTTCTAATTTGGTTCTCAAGATGTTGTCATCATCTCCATATATGGTTTTCAATTTGTAAGACATTTTCTTTTCACTTTTAAGTCATCAAACTCAACATAGCTTAGGGATGGGGCAATCTCCAACATTGCTTGATTGTGTTCGTATTTTTTATTTAGTTGATCAGTTAGTAGAGGATTAGATGTTACCTTAACATACTCATTTTCCACAAAGTTTATAGCAACATCACTATGTTGGAAATATAGATGGAGTGACTAAGAAGGGGGACAGGGGGTGAATCAACTACCACAAAAACATATCCACATATCCCTTAGATGTCTTATAAAACTAGTTATTGTTGTCACTCAGTAGCCACATAGAAAAATGTTGTAACTTGGTAGATGTACTATAAGTTATTACTAATCTTTAAGCATTCACATGGATTTAATATATATGCATAAAAGAAAATAACATGAATACAAGAGACACTAGATTTAACATGGAAACCCAATATGAGAAAAACCACCAAGTAACTAGCTACCAATTTTCACTCTTTTGAAGTGAGCCCTATTACGAGCCAACCCTGTTAAAGGTTACAAAACACACTATGAGGTGTGACCTTTGTAGAGGATTTAATCACCCTGCTAGGAGTGGCCTTGCTAGAGGACTTTAGAATAATTCAATAGAGCTATCCAACCTGTTAGAGGATTTACAAAATAGCTGTTAGGCCAACTTTTTTGAGAGATTTAGGAATCACAGCTACAATGGTGAGAAGTAACAATGAAGTGGCCTAAATGAGATGCAACTAAAATTTGCTGATATAGATCTCTATTCCACTTCACTAGATCCTCTCTAATCGAATACAACTTTTTTGCTCATCAAGGATATTAGATCCTTCTTCAAAATTCGCTCACACTTTCCTCTTTACACAATCAACTCACTTTCATGTTTTCTCATTCATCTATACTTTAGAATTCACAACTTAACCTATTATTTATAACTTATAAATGGTCAAGTCGGCTCATTTACAAATTATAATTACCAATAATCATTACATCAGTTGGCTACAAAAACTACATAAAATAATTAAGCTTTATTTTCCAAAACATTGAAATCCTTCATTGGCCAACCCTACTTGGTAAACACTACTCCAAAAATGATTTCCAGTGTTAACCAACTAAAGCTCGATGAACACTGCAAATTTTGCAAAATCTTTTAGAGACTGAGTGAACTCAGTAAATGCTAACTTTCCTTTGCTGACCTTGTGAGCTTAGTAGAAATTGACTTCTACTATAGAAAAATTGAATACCTAAGTGAGCTCAGTAGAAACTATTTCCATAAAGTAACACTTGCTAGACTCTATAATCTACTTTGCTGACCAACTGAGCTTAGTAGACTCTGTAGTTTTCTTTACTAACCAACTGAACTTGATAGACTCTATCTAATTACTGATATGAAATTTGTGTAACATAAAAGACAACGCACAATTGAACAATTTTATCCAACAATCTCCCTCTTTGGCATTGATGGCAACACAACATGTCATAGCAGATAAAATTTGAAAACAAGTCTTTTCTGACAGAATATTTCTCCCTCTTATATTTTATGCAACAAACTTCTCTAATACAGTAATCCGCCTTTATGAAGGAATTACATGGCTTCTTTTTCTAATAGAAAATTCTCGACAAACAAATTCAAATTTCAAAAATATGATAGTACACTCTCCCTCTTTGACAACACATGCCAAAGACAACACATACCAAATGAATAACAATGTACCTTAACTACTGATTCATATGCAATGTTCTCATGACTATGCTGCATCAACTGATAGATCTTCAACTTGGTACCTATTGATGCATTAGTAAAACTTCATTTTAGTGAGCCTCAGATAGGGGAATGACTCCTAACTTACCTCTTAGATACAAGAATGCATCCTTAGGTAATGGCTTGGTGAATATGTCAGCAATTTATTCTTTTGTATGGACATACTCCAATTTGATCTCCTTATCCTAAACCAATTCTCTAACAAAGTGATACTTTATTGCAATGTGCTTGGTTTTTGAATGCATTATTAAATTTTTAGATATGTTGATTGCACTTGTATTATCACAAAACATAACAATAGGTTCTTTGATCTCTACCTTCATGCCTTCCAGTAACTATTTAAACCAAACAATATTAAAATAGTTCATTGTTGTAAAAACATACTCTACTTCTAATGTAGATTGGGATGTACAATTTTTCTTTTTACTTATCCAAGAAACCAACCTCTTTCTAAAAAAGAATGCTCCTCCACTTGTACTCTTTCTATCATTAATGTTTCCTACCCAATCTGCATCAGTAAACACTTTCAAGTCTAGATTAGCTCCAAATTTGTACCACAATCCATAATCTTTAGTGCCTTTCAAATATCTCATGATCTTTTTGATTGCCATCATGTGATTTTATCTTGGTTTTGATAAAAATCTTGCTATAATACCAAATGTAAGAGCAATATCTAGCCTTGTATGAACTACATACTATAACTCCAATCATAGGTCTATATAAGGTTTGATCTAGCTCTTTTGATTCATCATCCTTGGTAAGATTTAGTCTAGTGCACATGGGAGTCCCAACTAGTTTACAAACTTCAATACCAAACTTTTTGAGTATCTACTTGATGTATTTAGACAGAGTGATGTAGATACCGATTCTTGCTTTGCTAAATTTGAAGACCAACAAAGAATTTAATCTCTCCAAACATTGACATCTCAAATTCCTTATTCATTTGCTCTAAAAATTCTTTGTGTAGATCATCATTTCTTGTAAACAAATTATCATCCAAAAATATCTCTACCAAAAAAATCTTGTTATCTAATCCTTCCTTGATATACAAGCTACTGTTATCATTAGTTCTTGGAAAACCAATTTGAATAAGATAGTTATGCAATCTTTCATACCATGCTTTAGGGGCTTGTTTCAGACCATACAATGCTTTGTGTAATTTGTAGACAATGTCCTTCTTATTTGGATAAATAAAACCTTGAAGTTGTGCAATGTAGACTTCTTCATCTAGAATACCATTGAGAAATGTAGATTTGACATCCATTTGATAAACCTTAAATCCTTTGTGTGCAGCATATGCAAGTAAGGTTATGACACCTTCCAGTCTTGCAAAAGGAGAAAAAGTCTCTCCATAGTCTATTCCTTCTTCTTGAGAGTATCCTTTGCATACCAAACCTAGCTTTGTTTCTTGATACCTTACCATCCTCATTCAACTTATTTATGAATACCCACTTAGTTCTAATCACATTTTTATCTTTAGGCCTAGGTGCAAGAGTCCATGTTTTGTTATTCTCTATTTTCTCTATCTCTTCATTCATAACCTCAATCAAACTTTCATTTTTTAATGCATCTTTGAAATTTCTAGGTTCAAAATTAGTAAGTAAACAAATACCTCTTAGCTTACTTCTTGTCATAGTACCTTCAGATTTGTCTCCAATAATCTAATCTGGTGCATGATGTCTCTTGACATACTTGGCTAATACATGTTCCTTGCCTTTTGACTAAGTTCCACTATCTTCATTTTGTATTTTAATTTTTAGCTCTAGCTAATCTGACTATTTCTTAGGTCCTTTAGACTCAATAGGCATTGGATCGATAACATTTGAAAGTGACTCAAGTTCCTGCAACTTAGTTTGAACTTCCTACAACTCCATTACTGAAGACTCAGGAGTAGAAGATTCATGATTGACAGATGTAATTGGCACTGTATTAGGTGCAATAACAAAAAATCTCCTATAATCTTCTACTTCCTTTTTTCTTTCTTCTTCAGTCCTTTCTACGAACTCATCAACTTTCACATGTGCACTTTCTATGACTTTGTGAGTAGACAAATTCAAACATCTATATGCCTTACTTTTGTAAGAATATCCCAAAAATATGCCTTCATCACCCTTTACATCAAATTTTCCTTTTCTAGATTCTTTCAAAATGTAATATTTACTTCGAAATAGTTTTAGGTAACTTACATTGGGATTATAGCCATACTATAACTCATAGGGGTTTTTAAATGAGTCATTCTTCAATTGTACTCAGTTCAAGGTATGAACTGCAGTTCTAATAGCTTCCTTCTAGTATTTGATAGAAATTTTATTTTCAATCATCAAAGTTCTTGCACAATCCATGATAGATCTATTCCTCCTTTTAGCTATTCCATTCTACTCAGGAGTTCTAGGAGCTAATACTTGTCTTTTGATTCCTCTTTCAATGCAAAGTTATTGAATTCATGAGAGATGAACTCACCACCTCTATCAGACCTCAATCATTTCTATCTTTTGCCTATTTCCTTTTCTAGTCTAGTAAAATACCATTTGAACTTCTCAAATTCTTTTGATTCCTCTCTCAAATACATGATAGTCATCATTCTAGAGTAATCATCAACAAAAAGAATGAAGAACTTTTCTCCAGTATAACTCTTAATTCCAATAGGTCCACATAAATCAGTATGCACAATTTCCAAAACTTCTTCTGATTGATAGTTCTTACTCTTAAAGTTAGTCTTTCCCATCTCACCAATCTAACAATTCTTGCATAGACCAACATGAGGTTTCTTTATACTAGGAATGCCTCTTACTTTCCTGAATTTGCTTATTTTCACCAAGTTATCAAAATTCACATGACATAACCTTCTGTGTTATAACCAACTTTCTTCAACTTAAGCAATAAAATATGAACATTGACTAAGTTCAAGATAGAACAAGTTACCTTTTGTCTATATGCTAGATCCAATCAGCTTTCCTTTGTCATCCCATAGTCTTGTTGTTCCATGCATGAATTCCACTTTGAATTCAATATTGAGTAGTTGTGCCACACTCAACAAATTGTGTTTTAGTTCTTCAACATAATAGGCATTATCACATACAAGCTCTTTGGTTAGTGAGATTTTTCTCTTCCATTTATGCAACAAGGTTCATTATTACCAAATTTCACACTACCACCATCATAGTCTTCAAATTTTTCAAACTTAGTTTTGTCACCAGTCATATGATGAAAGCAACCACTATCTATGATCCATGTATCATTTTTTCTCATATGAGAGATAAGTGCCATTTTACCTTCCTCATCATTATTAGATTCATCTTTCACAGAAATGTAAACAATTTTATCTTCACTATTGTTAGAATCCTTAGAATCCTTAGCCATGAAATATGTTTTCTTACCTTTTTCCTTGAAGGATTTGAAATCTTTCTTGCCATTGCACTTCTGACCTTTTTTCTCATCCTTGTTTTGCTTGTTTGGGCACCTAGTAGCAATATGACCAATTTCCTTTTTTCTCATCCTTGTTTTGCTTGTTTGGGCACCTCAAGATCACTACTAGAACTCTATTCTAATTCTTCTTCACTTTCTAACTATGAATCCTTTATCTTCTTGCCCTTTTCTTTGAGTGAAAGCTTGGCTTCAAATGCTGATTCAATATTCTTGGAAGCTAGAGCATAGTTGTCATAATTATCTAGCTAATGCAATCAATCTTCCTACTATGGCCTCTAAATTTATGTTATGATTTTCTTGACATCTTCTTTCTTGAATTACAAAAAATCTAATTGCATAAATGTGAAGCAATGTTCTAAGAACTTTACTTACAACGATTTCATCCTTGATATCTCCTCTAGAAGCCTTGATTGCATTAACACTTGCCTTGACTCTTTCAACATACTTTGCAATGTTCTCATCCTCATCTAATCAAATTTTCCTCTTAGAATTTTTGCTTTGGCTCTTCTCACATTATCATCACCTCCATAGATATCTTTCATCTTGTTCCACATTTCAAAGGCATTTTTGTAGTCCTTGATATCATTAAATTCTTCATAGCTTAGGGTAGATGCAGTGTCTATCATCATGGTGTTATGAGTCTTCTTCTTAGCAATGTCATTGATAGATAATCTATTAGCAAGATTTGTATATTCTTCATCAAGATATTTCAATCTTTGTATCTCTAATGGAAGCTAGATGGAGTCTCATGAGATATTGCCATGCTAACAAGTTATCCTTGCTAAGCCTTGGAATTTCCCTTTTGTAATACATCCTGATCTTTAGATTAGATTCTTGAAATCCTTCCTACAAGCACTAAAAGCTCTGATACCAATTGTTGGAAATATATATGGAGTAACTGAGAAGGGGGGTGGGGTGAATTAGTTACCACAAAAACATATCCACAAATTCTTTAGATGCCTTATAAAACTAGTTACTGCTGTCACTCGGTAGCCACATAGAAAAATGTTGTACCTTGGTAGATGTACTGTAAGTTAGTATTGATATTGAAGCATTCACAAGGATTTAACATGCATGCATAAAAGAAAATAATATGAACACAAGAGACACCAAATTTAACGTGGAAACCCAATATGGGAAAAAACACCAAGTAACTATCTACCAATTTTCACTCTTCTAAAGTGAGCCTTATTAGGAGCTAGCCCTATTAAAGGTTACAAATCACACTATGAGGTGTGACCTTGTTAGAGGATTTAATCACCCTGTTAGGAGTGGCCTTGCTAGAGGACTTTAGAACACTAAGATTTTATGTGGAAACCCAATTTGGAAAAAACCACCAGCAACATGTCACTACTTTTCACTCTTTCAAAGTGAGCTTTGTTAGGAACCAACCTTGTTTTAGGTTTATAGTACCCACTATTAAATGCAACTTATTTAAAGTATTTAATTACATTGTTAGGAGTGGCCTTGTCAAAGGAATTTAATCATTCCATTTATAATGTCACATTTTTAAAGGATTTACCTAGATTATTAAGTCCTTCAAATGACTTTTAGGTCAACCTCTATTGAAGGATTTCAATACAAACTATTTAGAATGATTAGAAAAAATATAGTAGGGTTTTGGTCTATATGATTACAACTCACTTTGCAAGTTCATATCACTATTTGATTCATGTGTTGAGTCGCTGATAAGCTCTCCATTGTAAAATATGCTCTTGATTCTCTTGGAAACCCTTCAAGTAATCAATATTCTCCTTACAACAAAACCTAAGCCATCTACTCAGATTTCAATTACAAACACTAGGAGCTTTAGTGAAAACAATCTCCTTGTGCTTCATAATCAATCTTACACACTTGTGTATATCTGATCATTCTTCTTCTTTACATGCGTCACACACACACACACACTCATAGACATTTGGTCAAATCTATATATAAATATTTCTTTTCCATTTTCCATGACCACCCTAGATCTTAGGATTTATGAATAAGTTCAACATGAATCTTTGTATCTATTCACCTTCTTGACCATCTTCTAGAAACTTCTCTAGAATTCATCTATTAGGACTTTACCTAATCCTCACCTTGAATTTAATGATCCAACTTGACAATCTTTCAACATGGTTTACATTTCCCTTGAAATCAACAAAGTCAGTTGGGACTCATGATTTCCTCAAATTCATTCTCAATAATGTTACTCATCAATCACTAAGTTTTGACACTCAATCATTGTTGAAGTACTTATTCTCTATAAAACATCTCTCTTGACATCAACTATCTTGTCTAATCAATACTCATTATCAATCAACAAAAGGTTTTCTCCTCACTTACTATGGCTCAGTTGACACTACCATCACTTAGCATTCTTTAACCATATTACTTTATTGCTTAGCTTAGCTTAACTTTCTTGATATAAACAATCACTTTATCTCATCAAAGTCTATCTAATCAAATGTTTATTGTAGTTTCCTTTTCATAACTCAACCTTTCCTCTAGGTTCTATTGTTATGAGAAATTTCTCAAATCTTCTTCATTAATCAAATAGATATGAAATTTAGATTAGGTAGCAATATCTCTTATCAAATAGATTTGACATCAATCACAAAACAAAAAAAATTCTAATTGTAAGTTTCCAATAATCTCTCTCTTTGGCATTGATGGCAACACCATAATATTAGCAATAATTCAACAATTTAATGTATCTAACTTTTTTACCATACAATCCAAAAGATTTCATTCAGATTTTCTTAACTAATTTTCTCTCTCTAAAATAATAGATCTCCCTCTTACTCATGTTCTCCTTCTCTAACTTTTGTATATCTCCTTTTCCATATATTGTTTCTTATATCTCCCTCATTGTGTCAAGGTTAACTTTAAGAAACTCCCTCCTCAAAAAACATATAAATTCATGGTGAATACAACATTACTTTTGGGGGGAAAATTAATTGTTGTTGGTGATTTTTTTTTGATGTTAGGAAAAATTTAATGTTAGATGCAATTTTTCTTTGACCATTACAAAATTTCATAAAATCAAGGTGATTTTGTCCCTTTCGATAAAAAGGGTATATATTGTATATGGTGATTTTCCTAATTCATATATATATATATATATATATATATATATATATATATATATATATATATATATATATATATATATATATATATATATATATATATATATATATATATATATATATATATATATATATATATATATATATATATATATATATATATATATATATATATATTGCATTAGTCAATTTCTCCTATTTGTTGGAAAAATATATATATTTCATCAAGCAATTTTTCATGTCTATTGGAAAAACATATATAATGCATTTGTGAATTTGCTAGAAAATGACTTGATTACTCAATGAATTAATGTCTAGAAATTAATCATATGTTTTTCAAATTAGTTGTTAGATTATCAAAAGATTATGATAAAAAATTAAAGAGTGATAAAATACATTCTTTAAATTGCAGACATCCTACTCAATGGTTGCCATTATAGGAAAAGTAGTTAGTTGCGAAAAATGGGATAGCCTATGGAAGAGGGATCATTGATGCCATCAAAGAGCTCGACAAAGAGAAGGAAAAGGAAGACCTCCAAGAAATATTTGTTGAAATGGGTCTTGGGCCTGCTAATTTTAAAGAATGAATTACAAATGAGGTGGAACAACAAAATTAGAACTTCAATGCTTTTGGAATGTTTTGAAGGATAAAACAAGTGTTATACGAAGAATTGTTAGTTTAGTTAGGTTGTATTTTGTAAAATGTAATGGTTTGAAGCTTTGTCACTTCCATTTTTGAGGGAAACCACAACTATTATTGGTATACTATATATATATGGAGATGAAATGTAAAGAAGATGCCAAGAATATAGTGCAAAGTCAAACCTATTTTGTTGACATTTGATATTTCAGTGGGAATGGTGTTTTATTTTGGACTCTAGTTATTTTATAGTAATTAGATGATGTATTTAATTATTACTTTCTAAATTTGTGTTAATCATAGTTTCACTTTCTAGTAAGTACTTACTAGTTTGTAGTAGTAAATACTAAATACTACACATGCCACATGTGACCAATAATTGATGTATGCAATAATGCCTTTTTAGAAAATATTTCTAATAACATTTCATATCTCCAACATACATGTGTAACAAGTAACATTGATTTATAGACTATCTTTTGATGATAATATATCAACGGTTGAAGGTTTATTTAAATCCAGACATCTCAAATGAAGCCTCAACCTTGCCCAAGTCTTTAGAATGGTGACATGTTTCCTTCCAGCATGTACCACTTATAGTGGATAGTAAGTACATGTCTTGTCATTGTTAGTGGCATTCTCTCTTCCATTGGCTTTGCACACATTACAAATTTTTGGCATGAACTTGCATTTATGCTGAAGATTTGAAAAGATTTAATACTTCAAATAATTGAATTGGAAATCAAATAGATAAATATACAGGGACCATTTCTTAGCCACTCAACTTATTTATAGGAAATAGAGCTACTTCTTTTGTAATTGCTCACCTCATTTTCCCTAGTCAATAGTCTAGTAATAGGTATACTTTTAGTGTTTGTTCAATTTTGATCTAGTTTTTCTGGTGGTAGACTGGTACACCTTTCTCTATAGTCAAGATGGACACTCCAAACTGCTTGACATGCAAATTGGAAGAGGAAAAAAAAGGCCTTTTTAGGTGACGTCCTTGATGAAAACCTCTGGTTAATTTGCAATGAGTTTATTCCTACTAAAAATTTCATTATTCATGCTATTAAAATTGTTCTAGGGTGCAAGTTTTTGGAGAATGAGAATAGGTACCCTGTCAGCACTGACATTATGTCCTATTTTCTAGCATCTCTACTTGACCTCAGAGAAGTAAGGGTCAACATTTTGTTGCTCTTGAGGAAGAATTTTAAAGAAGAATACTTGGGCAATGACATTGATATTGTTGCTCATGCAAAATTAGGGGTGGGGATCCCTTGGGTGAGTGAAATCCACAAGCTTTTGGAACCTAGCCAGAGTGTGGCCCTGCAACCATTTATGCTAGGCTTGACTGCTAGGCAGTTGAAGCACCATAAGAAATGGACATGAATTGGCTTGGATTTTCTCTGAAAATGGTATAACATAGATGAAGTGGCATAGGACAACCCGTGGCTAAACTAATTCACAACCTTAGTCTGGTCTCATGCTTTCTACAATGACTAGTACAACAGTACTAGGGTTTTCCCCTAAAATTTGGTTTCACTTTCTATTTTGTCTAATAAAATTACAATCACTATACAAGTGTCTACCTTAGATGTAATTTTCAAGGAATATAATTTTTGGAGTTAATTTCATTGTTATGCTTACTTATGCAATATTTTGGTAGTTTTAAAATTTTCTATGAAATTGTTAAGAAATAAAATATAACATTTAACATTGAATTAAAATTAACATATTGAGGTTTCACATTTAACAATCAATTTAATTAATAAATCACTTGAAACTTACTTCAGTGTTTTGTTTTGGCACTAGAAGTATAGAATAATAGAATATGTGGAACACAATCGATAATTACTTTTACAATCAAATTTAACTCTCCATTGGATGTGTTTGTTTTACAACCAAATTTAAAGCATCATTGAAAAACTATTTCATTTTGAAAATTCAAAATATTTTAATATATTTAAGAACTATGTTAGTAATATTATAAAGGTGATACTGCGATGACTATTGGATGAATAAATATCAATGACTTTAGATTTTTTTGGGCCAAATTTGCCAATAGTCGACTAGCTTTTTCAAATGCCCTAGAAAGAAGACATGTCAAAAACATGATCAAGTGTGAAACCACTATGCTCATACTGTTAGAAATATTAGCCCACCAAGATAACTGAGAGGGGGTGAGTTGAATTAGTTGTCCAATTAAACCATTTATCAACCTTAATTAATCTTAACCATTCAATCAATGTAAACAACAACCATAACAAGAATTACATACATAACTACACCAAATTTCTTAACTAGGGAAACCCTTGATCAGAGAGAAAATCGTAGCAGGAATGATGCCCACAAAGATATATATATATATATATATATATATATATATTCTTTGTTAGAGGATAGACCCTGTTAGGACTCTAGAAATACATTTAGTACATAAGAGTCCTTGTTAGGAGACTTTGAATCCCTATTAAGAGTTGTAGAAGGTAGAAGGACCCACTATCCAAACAACTTCTAGGGAAAGACCACTAAACTTCACTATCCAATTGATCTCTTAACTATTCCTTATAGAATAATTATTTGTACTATGCTTTATCCTCTTTCCTCTATCCTATCAACTAGACCAACTATTGTCATACCTTATAGACTAGGTCAAAACCATGAATCCAAATATTAAACCTTGGATCTCAAAATAAAACCTTGGCAATGAAGTTTTCTCCAACTTCTCTCTTCTCTACTTATCCTCGCATACCAACTTTTTTCTTTTCTATTCCACTTTTTTTTCTTTCTTCATTTTTTATAATAAAAGAAAATGTCCTTCCTTTATATTGAGTCCATACAAAAATTCCCTTGAGTCGGCTAATACACGTTCTTAATTAATTATTATAGGACCTCATTAAGAACATGTTATACTTAGTGATAACATCAATTTGTCACCTAGTAACTTGAATAACTTTTTTTATGTGTAACATTATGACAAGAAAGCTTAGCCATGTCATCTCCAACATGTTTTCTACTTGCCTATAACCTTGTCTCTTCAGAATAACAAATCTATTAAAAGATATAACAAGTTCACCAGAACATGCTTCTATAAAATCTATCTCAAAACAATCTTCACCAAAACTTGCATAACTTCCTCCAGGCTTAATATATTTTGCACCTGAGGTGAGCTACATATTCTTGACACTTAGTAGTATCTCCCATTAACATTGCTAGTGAAAATACTAAATGATCTATCTATACCAACTTGATCTAATCATATTTCTACAATGCTCCCCCATAGGAATATCATCAAAATTCATACATTGAACACATACTAGAACCATTTGATCAAGTTAGATCAATGAGCAAATATTATTTTTGATGAGAGAATGGGGAGAACCTGTGTCACCCTTTTGTAAAGGAAAAGACTAACAAAAGTATAACTATTCATCTTCAATAGCATAAAATTGGTATTATTATTTTGAATTTAGAAATGAAGTAAACTAACGAAATGTGTAGAAATGGATGAATTTTAGGATTATTATTTTTAATAATTATTTGAAATAAGAATTGATATATTTTCCTATTCTTTGTAGATAATTTTTTAGTTGCTGAAAAATGCTAAAAATCAAGGGTCTAGTTCCCACCACAAAAGTATATGCAAATGAACTTATTTCCCTTTGATCTTAGACTATGTTATAGATAACATATATATCTAGAACAATAAAAAATAAAAACTAGCTTTAGAACTATATTTTCTTTTTTATAAGGATTGAAATTTCCACTCACCTGAAATTGATAGTTTTCATCTCCCACCACATTTTTCAAAACAAATCTATTCTAACCAGGAGAAAAAACTATACATTCTAAAAGAGGATTCTCTCCTCTAGAGCGTCATGTAATTTTTAGATTTTTTTGTTACGATTTAATATATTTTTCTTTCTCAAAACTGACATCTTTTCGAGTGTTAAAATATGTGGTTGTAGAACTTTTTAATCTCAATATACTATATATAATTAAAACACTATAAATTGTACATGAGAATATTCTTGACTCTGAGCTCTATAAAATGTTGTTTATATGTTATTAAAAATATCATAAAAAATAGTAAGAGTATTGAAATGCCACTTTTCTGACATAATTTTATTTCTTTAGTAATTGGATACAAACTAGTATAAAACATGCATTTAATAGACATTTCTAGTTGGAAAAGTGTGAGACCATATATAACTTAGTTAGAATGAATTTATCTAGGTCATATGTTTTTAAAAATTTGTATTTTAGATAGAAATACTCAAATTCATTCATTTTGATAAGTCAGCCTAAAAGGTGACACAACTTTGTACTTTTACTCATCTCTATTCTCTAACAACTAATAAATATGCTATATAAGAATGCTCAACTATTCATATTATAATAATTTTAATGAAAACTTTAAGTATGCAATATGAACTAGAATAATTTAACTATACTATATTAGGTCCTTAATTGTTTTTTAATCATCGTCAAAAGCACAAAATAAGGTAAATATTTTGTTAATTAAAATGGTTTAGTTTGAATTTCAATGAACAAAAAAATAACACAAACAAGTTAAATTGTTTCTTAAAATAAAACACAAACATATTTACTCGGTTTATTTTTAATTAGTAATTTGTATCTTTAACAAGTGTTAGTAAAATTTTATTATTATTATAAAAAAATTAATATTATAATTATAATTTAATATGATGATGCAATTGTCAATATAATTATGGGGATGCCACCAATACCATTGGATGAGCAAGGATTATTGACTCAAGATGTATTTTAGGCCGATTTGGGCAAAACTCAACTTGTTTTCCCAATTCACTCTAGAGAGAAGACACGTGGCATACATGTAATTCTAGTGATTATTGAATAATCATTTTGACATGGACAGTGGATATCATAGTGACATGCAAGATAGGGAATCAAGTCAACCACTATTCAATCAACTTAGATCAATGATTCAAAATGTATTTTAGGCCAATTTTGGCAATAGTTGACTTGTATTCATATACTTCCTAGAAAGAGGACATGTGGCATACTTGATGTAACATCTATTGAAGCATAGAAATCCTTTATATTGTTATATGGCATTCGATCAACAAAGATTGAATGGACTTAGTCATATTTTAGGCCAATTTCAGCTAGAGTAGTCTTGCTTTCTCAAATTTTGTGGAAAGAAGACATGTGCCATACAAAAATTGGGTGAGAAAGAAGACATGTGGCATTGATGTAGACCATGGTGGAGTAATGGGACATGTAAAGATCAATGACTAACACCATTGGAGCATCAAAGATTGATAGCTCAAGATTTATTTGAAGCTAATATTGGCTAGCTTCAAATTTTTTCAAAATTTTCCTGGAAACAAGTCTTTAGAAAGAAGTGGAGTAACCAAGGTCTAACTCTTCATAAATTAGAGATAATTTCTACAATTAATCCTAAATTATACTATAACATTGTATGTTTATGGTGTCACAAATAAATATAATACCTGTTGTCCACTATACAATGTACATTAGAATTAATATCAAACACATGCTCGAGTCTATATATTTTGTAACTTTAAAAATTTTCTTTTGTGTAGACTATAAGGTTTAGTTTTCATTATTCAAAGTTGGATCTCTACAGTGTGTACAAATTGCCAATCCAAGATTCAGTAAAAGCATTTAAGCATCAAAAAATGATTACAAGTCACAATTTGCAAGTTGTAATGCAAACCTAGTCTTCCTATACAACTCACAATGTCATCAAAAATAGTTGTCAATTAGAGTTTCATCTTTCCTAGTAAGATCCTAAACACATTTTTTACTGATAGTTTAGTGACTAGTATCAACTATAGAATTCAAGGTTTAATTTCTAATTTATCATGCATTGTAAGCTTAAATTGTTTACTTTCTAGTAGCTAGGTAACTTGAAAAGTTAAAAACCTATAAAATATAATTTAAGGTTTAAATGTTTTTTTTTAACACTCTTTTAATGCGTCGGGTAAACTTTTTAACGTGACCAGTAGTGCTTGCATGACATGCCCACTGGTACCACAGGGATGGACGAGACTAGAACCCATGACCAACCCCTTGCAACAGGGAGGATTTAGCCAACCGAGCTAGGGCCCCCGCCCTGATTTAGGGTTTAAATGTTATTCATGTTTGTAAATTGTAGTTTTTGTTTTTGTATAGTTCTATAAATATTTCAATAATGATGAAAACATACAAAAGGAGTGGCACTAGTCATGGAATTGCAATGCAAAAGAAAATGTAGGGGACCGATAAACTATATTTTGACATGCAAAAACTTGTTAAAACACTAGGTTTTACTAATGAATTCCATAATATTTTGGATCCTATTACCTATGGAAGGAGTATGACAGAGCTCAAATATGTAATTGAAGATAAGTGGAATGATGTACACAAGGATTTAAAATATATTAAATCGAACAACACAATAGGGTGCATTGTAAACAAAGTTGCAATGTGGACTGGTGGAATTGCCCAATTGGGGTTGCCTCATGTTGAAAAAGAAGATTTTTGAAGTATAGGAACCTATCATGCAAAAAATTATTATTTTATCACTGATGTCAAACCTACTACTTGCTGGTAAGACTATTGCTTCTTTGGTCAAAATGCTATCATTTGATTGATTGATGAAGAGGATTTGAAAAGAAAGGATAACAAGAGGATCTAGAGAAAGGTTGAGTTATGTGGTGTATTAAAGGAGCACTAATACCAAATAAGACTTTGATGATATAATGTATTGTTTATCTACTTAAGGCTACAAAGAAAAGATATTCAAGCAAAGACAAGAAGAAGAGTTTACAATAACTATAGTTTTACCAAGCCTAACTAAAAGAATAGTGTAAGCCAAGAATTTAGTTTAGGCCAAGAAAAAATTAGTATGTGTCGAGTGTCAAAAATCTTGTATGTGCTGAGAAAAGAATAAAGTATGTGTTGAGCATCAGTAAATGGCAGCATTGACCACGCAAGAATAATTTAGTTTATGCTAAGAAACCTAGTGTTAGTCGAGCATCAGTAGTCATTTATTGTTGAATGATAGCAAAATGAGATTAAATGAAGATTTGATGAATCTAAGCTGAGAAAGTTGATTTCTTGAATTGTGTGAATCATATTGATGATAATCTTGATGAGATGGTGGCATAGAATTTAAGATAAATCATTTCTAGACAAATTTAATGAGGATTGAAAGAGAAGTTTCTAGAAGGAACATAATAGAAAGAAGGGAGGATTCGATGAATCTAACCTATCCCTAAGATGGACGATTGTGATTAAGCAATAAAAGATCAAAATTCTCTATATAAGGGGATACAAGGCCAACAGAAGAAAATAGCATGTGAGCAAGATAAAAGAAATTTGGAGGTGTTTCTTCATATGGTGGCCGCAAGGGTGAACCTACTATTGGCATACTAAGAATGAAGGCTTACAGAGGAGAAAGATTGAAGGGCGAACAAGAAATCAAAGATGAAGGGGAATGAATGCCAAGAAAACTGGAGAGTTGAATCAGAGATCTAAGATTTGCAAGTGAGTTTTTTTGTTATTAGATAAAGTCCTACTATTACACTTTAATAATTTTATTAGTCTGGATAAATTCTTTGGATTAAGGTTGACCTAATAGTCATGAGTAAACCCTTTCACTATGTGACATTCTAATGGGATGTTCTAAAGTCCTCTAACAAGGATCACTTTTAATAGGATGTTTGAAATCCTTTGATTAAGGTCACATTTAATAGTGTGTATTGTAACCTTTAACGTGGTTGGGTCCTCATAGAGCTCACTTTAGAAGAGTGAGAATTGGTACTATGTTACTAGTGGTTTTTTTCACAAATTGGGTTTCCACATTAAATCCTTGTGTCAAATTGTGTGATTGAGTTTGTGATATTTCATGTTTACATTTGTGCAAAGTTGATTTGACCTAGGATAATAACATACAAATTTTGAAGCTATTGGATGCTCTAATAAATGCATATACATATATGTTTGCTGAGTACTAAAATTTTTTATTTGTACATTTGGACCTTGGATGACTAATTCACCCCCTCTCAATTATTTTTAAAATTATTCCAACACCTCAAGTATTCTCTTGTCTAGAATTTGTAATAGTTTGTGCTCAAAACTATGATGAAAATAGAAAGGAAATTATGAATCAAAATACGCAAAAGGTAAATTTCTCTATCATGCAAAGTGAATTTGGTGGACTATCAAACTTAGGGTTTGAAGAACAAAACCCAACCCACATTGACCTAGAAAAACTAGGAGAAACATATGACAAGGTATGTTTAGATTTAAAAAAAAATTATATCAGAGGGTTAATAGTTGCATTCAATCTACCTCATGATCATAAACCTCCTTATGAATTGGATATTTTTCATAGTGGGTTAAAGATACTATATCTCTGCTACCAATGTGTTTAGGTTTGGAAAGCAATGAGAAAGTGGGTGCTAGAGTTTTGGAAATGATTTTCAATTTTCATTGTCAAAAATAACCTGTAAGATATAATTGTATTGGGCACATTGTACATCACATGAACAAAGAGTTGTTAATGATTAAAATATGGTTAGACCCAATTTCATAGAAGAAATTTAGATACAAGACCTACTTGTGCTATATTCTATTATCAAAGCATCGTCAAACTTTTGAAACAAACAAGCTTTAGCTTAAGTTTGATAAAATGAATATTTAAATGGACATCTATGATTAGGATGGCTAATCCCCAAGGGAGCTACAACCACTTTGTAGACTTATTTTTGGCACCACTTTATCATAAAATTATAGGCTCTTCAATGCCTAGATTGCCTATGTCTTGTAAATAATTAATTCAACTAGGAAGTCAAGTTCATTTGGTTGACTAGTACTTTATGGAAGAGTACATTGTATTAAGATTTTATTGTTCAATTATAGAACCCTACAAACTTCCAATACATGTGACATAGAGGGTACTTGTATTGGACTATGTATAATAGATGGAAAGCACAAATGTATTGTTTCATGGTCAGCAAAAGAAAACCATTTTTCCTTCCTTTCATGTTGGATGTAGAGGGTTCACATTTGAGAGAAGAGAATTCAATGTGGTACAAGAATTTATTTTAGTTTTTAAATTTGATGTTTCTAGGAACTGGTAGTATGATCCACTAAACATAATTAGTACAAAGCTTTTACAAAATGGGAACTCCACAAGAAAACGAAAACATGAGAGTGTGCTATTGATTGAAAGATTTAAAAATATGGACTCATGGGAAGAGGTCAAAATGGAGATGGAGAAATTCTCCAGTGAAAAAAATATTTCAATACAATAATTGTCAACATAAATTAAAGAATTACACAGACAAAAAGAAAAGTGAAACCTGTAACATCCTACAATTTTTACCAGAAGCAGATCACCCAAATAAAAAACATCTTCCAGATCACATAAATAAATATTGTGTAGCTTGATAGTGGTGTCAAGAAAAAATCAATGTGTTTTGAGAGATAAGGAAGAATCTTGGAAAACCTAAGGCTTCTATAGATTTTGAAGGCTTTCCCGAGGATGAAACATTTAGAAAATTACAGGACAATGAGCATCTAGATGCAACATAAGCACAACATCATGCAAATGATGAAGGTGATGAGTATGAGGTTTGAAAGGATCCTTCATCCATAGCCACAAGCACTATTGGTTCCCAAATTAACAGATTAGGTTTCATATGGAATGATGATCCAAATATAGGAAATCCTAATAGTAGTTTTCCAATTGACAGGTTCCACTCTAACTGAATGTGAACATCTGCAATTTTGGCTCTATAGAACAAAGGCTAGTAGGCCTACACCTCACACCTTAGAGACTTTTAAGAGTAGATAATTTATGATATTTAAATTTTTTTAGAATTTTAAAAGTTGATAAATGTTTTTAGGTTTGTCACTTGGATGTATGTCCTTTCTACAATAAACATGAAGATTAAAAAATAATAATTAATAGACCAATTCCTTAACCGACAGAGTCTTTATTTTTATTCTATCAATCATTCAAAATGTTTAAAGTAACTCTCAGAGATAAACAAAAAATCCCTTTTAGATAATTTTTTTATCACTTTAATGATGTATGAACTATTGAATGCTTAAGTAAATTTCATTACTAATTCTTACTGAATTCAACTCCTTTGAAGAGCCCAATAAGATAGTAATGAAGATTGATTTATCAATGTGATATTACTATTTTACAAACACTAGAATAACTTACTACATTCAATCAAATAAACAATCAACTAAAGAAAACTTGAAATTTGTTCTGAGGAAAAAAATGTATGAGATAGAAATGATATCACCAAAAGATCAATCAAGCACATGAATCCTTTTATTGCATTTTTGGAATTCTTTCACCACAAATACATGAGTTTCTAGTGTGTATAAACAACACAATCTAAAGTAAACAATAGGATTTCCTTTCTCTAACAAAATGTGTATATGAAATATATTGTAGTGATTATGATACTATTTCCAAATTTGGTCCTTATAATTATAGACAACTAATCAATTATAGACAACTAATCAATTACAAAACTAAAAGGTGTGACCATTTGTTTACAAAATTAATCATAACCGACCAACTAATAAGAACTACCGATTAAATATAAAAATACTATAGAAGAAAAAAGATTCATTAAGATGAATCTGACATTGATTCTTCAACAAAATCATTACACTTCTTAATATTCCTGGTACTTATCATCCTTGAGTAGGTTTACATCAATGATAACTTCACAAACCTTGGTCTCCAACTTGATCATCTTCTAAATCTGTTCACTTGTTCTCATCATCTCCAAGTTGTCGTAGCTTGCTGCTCCCAGGGCCTATTCTTGCATTGTATGACAAATCCCCATCTATGTTTCTAAGTCAATTTTTTTTCCATCTACATCATGCCAATATAGGAATCCATGTTGTGTTACTAAATCCTCAAATAAGTAAAAAACACTCTTAAACTCCTGAGTGTATATGTTATGATCATGGATCAATTTATTTGCCTCTTAGATTTCTTCATCCTCTACAAGGTCATTCTTTTCCCTAACTAGTTTTTTGTACACGTTATTATGCTAGAAGTCCAAAGGTTTATATGTATTCTAGAAATCCCAAACCTATCCTAGCTTGGTCAACAACATCCTAAAATGATTTTTCCTGCTGCATTTTCTTCAATTTATTCTTTAAGGCATCATCAAATGATTGAATCATGGGTTAAATATGTGGCTTTCCTATTTTAAGAAAGCTCTCATACATTTCTCTCCAATTATCTCTATTAAATGTCACATATTTCATTTGATCTTGGTTAAATAGGGCCATATCAACCTACATAGTTTTTGACTTATTAGGGTTTGTTATCCCTACTTTCAATGTCATGAAATTTCCAAAAGATTGATCAATATCTTTCATCTTCAATGAATTAGGAACCAATGATTATATATTTCACACCTTGTACATCCAATTTTATATCCATCTTTCTATATTTGATCAGGCTATCAAAGATATAAGATGCACCTAAATCCAATCATGGTAGAACCATGATTCCTGCTTCATTAAGTAATTGTCTCCCTCTTGCTGGAGTCATGTTTTCTACTTCTTTTTTAATATCTTCCTTTAAATTGGATATCAACTACTTTTTATTTTCTAGAGTGATGTGTTGGAAACTTCACCTCAACATATTCCCTCTATAATTATATAAAACAAAAATAAATTCTTTGGATTTGACAAAGTCATCATCACTTATAAACTTGCTAGATTCAAGGATTCTTTCATGCTTTTCAGCATCTACTTTATCAAGTATCTAAATATCATATTACAATGATTGAAGTGTTGGCTTACCCAAAGTCCTAATTACTAGAATAGGGGAGTCTGGTAGATTCACAATGCCATTTTTGAATTGCTCTAATTCTTGTTGTCTCTGCTCTTCCATCTCTCTATTTTGTTCTTGCAACTTCTTCTATACCTCTAACCATTCACTATTTTTGAAGCTCTCTTCATCTTTAATACCATGATGGAAATAGTCACCCAATTTCTATGACTTTTTGCAAGCATGTATATAACCCTTATGATCATTATAGGTCCATGGATCCATAATGTACATATGATATTCATTCTACAATTTTTCTCCAATCTTATCATATGACTTAGTGACACAAGTTGTAAAATCCTTGAAAGATAAAATAGGAGGAAGAAAATTTTGTTTCCTTTACTTTCCTCCAAAATGTTGTTTTCTAGATTCCAACATCTACCTTACTATCTCCAAGTAAGAAATCATGTCAAGTACTGAGACTGAAAGTCTATATGGCTTATCTTCAAATCCAAAAAATCTAAAAAATGTGAAATAATAATAAGCATACTAAAATGTCCCTTTACTTATTTTATATGATATTTCAAGCCTCTAATTAGATCTTTAAAATCAAACAACCAATATTTCAAAGATCCACCAATTTCTCAATAAATCCCAAATCGGGTATGCTGAAAATAGTGCAGAAAACTACACAGCTTCACATATTATTAGTAAATCTGAAAGTGGACATTTTAAAAGAAATTTCAGCAGCATAACAGCATAAAAAATGAAATTTTTAGATCTGTATAACATTTACACAACAGCTCCCAAACGAAGGATAAAAACAATGCTCATCGAGCTCCCGAAAACAACATAGAATAGCTCGGAAACACCACAAAAACACTAATAATCTATCACAAAAGTATAATCATGAAAAAATAAATATATTAAGCTCTATTTTAACATCTAAAAGTCTGAAATACAGTAGCAGCCCAAACCGATATGAAATACTCAACCGGAAACACCAAACTCTTACAAAAAAACACACCCGAAAACCCACAAATCTGCACTGTTCAGCACAAAGAAAAACTTTGCATGAGCATGCACATGGAATGGATTTGAACTCCTATCCTTAGCCTTCTTAGAAAATTGCAAACTCCCATTCTTGGGTCTCCTTCTCCACAGGTTTTGTAGCCTCTGAAGAATAACAAAGAAATGAGCAAAAATTGAGTTCCAGAATGAGCCCAAAATGCCTCCAAACCCCTTAAAAGAGGGCATAACCCTAACTCATGTCCAAGATGGGTTAATAAAACATATTTTAATAATAATTTTCATTTATTAGTCCATTAGCTTCCAAATATTATCCCCTTTTTTTGAAACTTCACCTTTTTGGGCCTGCCTGCCTTAGAAAAGATTATTATTTTTAATTATTTGAAAAGGGGACATGACAAGTCCTCCCCTTCCAAATATTGCTTGTCCTCAAGCAATGGATGAACAATAAATCAATCAATCCACCTGGATCCCAAATATAGTCATGAACTATACTATTGTCAATTAACATAGGCTCCTGCAATATCCTCTGAAATATGACCAAGAGGAATCCATAATCAAACTGACAATTACTGCTCAACCAAACTCTAAAGTCACAACTTCCACAGTCAGAAACCCATGAGACAAAAAATTTTAGAACATCAAAACCCAAGTAAAGTGGACAAATCAAACTACCAATACAGTAAATACCATCAACGCATCCCGCTGGCCTATACGGAATGTACAATCCAACTCTGCAACAATGGTGAATGCTCCCAAATGAAACTGTACCATGTATGGAGAATCCACACACTGTACAAATCCTATAGTCAACATAAATTGTAGATCACCGGCCACTATCTCATAACCATAACTCCCATGCACCCCTAATGGTGAAAAGCCATCACAAGATAAACAACAAGAAATGGAACCTAAACCAAATTTTCCTGCCATCAACTCCTCAACACAAGGATCAAATGCTAACTGATGTACATACCCTGCAATATAATGTTGATAAAAAAAACCAACCTCGGTCAAAAACTCACCATGAACAAGTGATACAACCCACTGTGATTGATCACTAGCTAAGTCAGGAGATTACATAGCCAAAGGAGTAGAATCAATAACAACACCCACTGAAGCATCACTCCAAAACTCTTGCTCTAAGTCATATATTATCAAGCTATCAATTGTAGAACCTATCGCCATGTCGTGCCCATCACAACTCTCATCCCGAGGTGTCAAACTATCCCATAACTAATGATAAGCAATATGAACCAAAGTATATCTCTGTATCATCATCTCACCAACATGTTCATCAAAGGTAAATTGATGAGCATACCTCACAATGTAATGTCGATAGAATGTGCCAATCTCAGTTAGTGGCTTAGACTGCAATCCAGATGTAACTAATTGCAATCAATCACTAATCAAGTTGGAACTGACTACTACCTCTGAAGACATTGCCAAGGAAGTAGTATTAGTATCAGGAACCATGCCAACTGTTGGCTCACCAACATCACACATGGTCTTTGATACATCTCTAGTCTTCATGCCATTAGAACTAGAGGTCACCACCATGTTAGGCATACCACAACAATCTGCTCCAGCACCCAACTCAACTGATCCTGACTCTAGTGGGGATGAACCTGATATGCCAATGTTAGTATCAAGGATGGATGCATCCCCATCTCCATTTTCTTTGACAATATCGACCATGGACATCCTCAGATCACCAGACACCACAACTTGTGACTGTATAGAATCTGGTAAAGACTGTAGTTGCTCTAGCTCCATGGTCACCTTAGCCAAATGAAACTATGACTCCTTGAAAGCCAACTGTGTACTCTCAAGAATCTCAAAAGTCACCTCGAGTTGATGAGTAAGCTCACTCACCTCATCTTCCTTGGCCAATAATGTGTCATATGCTATACTCCCCCACTCCGTAAGATAATCTTTGTCAGCTACCAACTACATATAATTCTATCTCAAAATCAAAATAGCCTCCCATAAAGAGTGGATCTTTGTCAAGGAAAGATAACTGCTCATCACTATTAGGAGAACCCCATCCATAAACTGCTAACAACTGACGAGTAGCATCGAAATGCTGGCAAGTGATAGCAATGTCTCAGTCACTAACTCTTAACTAATTAGACACATGATGGCACTGACTTGACTGTCTCCTACAAACCTCCTCTGATGCACTATCTAAAGGAGTATCCTCAAAGTTACTAGTCTCTAGAGTATTACCATCCATATCCTATGCATCAACTCTAAAGCTCATATCAACATACAGAGTATCAAAAACTATAGCACTGCTGTCCAACTCCTTTGTACCCGAGGAAACTAAGTCTTCAAAACTACCCACTGCATCCTCCTGGATGTCATCAATGCCAATATGATCCTGGGACTCATCTATACACACTGCCAAATATGAAAGATCATCAACACATTCCAGCAAGTATGGTTGACTAGATATATGAACAAAGGCCAACACCAGTGTATAAAAACTAATACCAACATCAGATAAGCTACTGCCACAAGAAAAGACAACACCGTGCAATCTGCTAATCAAATCCATGATAGCATCCAAACAATCACTGCTACCAAAAATTGTTAAAGATTTCCAGTCAACTAAATCCCAAATGCCAATATAACAATCTCGAGTCCATATCTGTAAACTATAATCAGTTGGTAACTCAAGCAAACTCCTCACCTGAGTAATATGACCAATACCAACTAATTCCACATACCTGTCTGACATTGTCCCTATATCCTGGATGTGAATACAAGATGAACTCGCAACATTATCAATGTCCACATATGATCTACCATTCATAGAAAGCTAAGTATTAGGAGTGCAAGATGAAACTCAACTCAATTCCATGCCATGCTTATCCCCATGTCTCTCCCAGTCTTGTAATGCCAATGGAGTATTCACCAAAGAAGCTTGAGTGTCCTCAAGCTCGTGAGAAAGCCTATCAACTTCCTCTTCCTTCCTCCTCAAGGCATCAGAATAGTCTCCGACAAGGCTAAGAAGATGGTCACGATCTGATAGAAGATGTAAATAACTCAACTTCATTGTTCCCATTCCTTCCCTAATCGCTTGTAAGTCAACACAAGGAGACTTTGCCTAAACTCCCTTATGTCTACCCTGTAACTGAATCATCTGAATGTGATCCTCTATCATATCCCGCATCCTATCATGATGAGATAATGAAGTCACAATACTATCTTTTTTCAACTTCAGCTAGCTAGACAAATCATGTGAAGTACTACCTACCTCAACCTCATGTGATGAAGCATCTAACTGTGCCTGGTAATCTTTCTCAACAAAGTCATGAATGCTCAATGTCTGCTCATCTCTACCAGGTATCTCACCATCATGCACAAAAACATCCTCATAATAATCATCTAAACCCACTACCTCCTATGGCAGAATAGAATCTAAGACCTCTGCCTAGCTATAAGCTAGTTTCTCAAACTCCTCATGCAAGTTCTTGGTAATTGTGTCATCTGCCCTATGAGAAAATCTGCCAAATAGAAATCCAGTCAACTTATCCACCTTAGCTGGGTTGGACAACATGTCATTCATCATACGGTGGTGCTCAACCAACTATTCAGACATGTCATGGCTTATTTTCATAAGTTTATCTCGAATGTCTAAATAACCATCCTTTCTACTGTTCTGACTCTAGATATCAATTGACCAAGATCGTGTCCTCTAAGACTCTGTACTATACCTGTCCATTTTGGATAAAGTAGAGTGTAACCCCAATAGGTTATAACTTCTTCAAACACCAAGAACTAACATGCAAATGATTAGAAGTAGCATGCAACCATAGATTTTGACATGCAACTAATTAGAAGCAACATGCAACCACCAAATTCACCAAGAACTAACATGCAAATGATTAGAAGTAGCATGCAACCATAGATTTTGACATGCAACTGATTAGAAGCAACATGCAACCACCAAATTCACCAAGAACTAACATGCAAATGATTAGAAGTAGCATGCAACCATAGATTTTGACATGTAGCTGATTAGAAGCAACATGCAACCACCAAATTCAGTAAGAACTAACATGAAAATTATTAGAAGTAGCATGCAACCATAAATTTTGACATGCAGCTGATTAGAAGCAACATGCAACCATAAATTTTCACATGCAAGATTTGGGTAGTTTCAAAACTGACATGCCAACTTCTACAAACCCTCAGGCTGGCAAGACCATAGCTCTGATACCACTAAAATATCGCTTTACTAATTTTATATGATATTTCAAGCCTCTAATCAGATCTTTAAAATCAAACAACCAATATTTCAAAGATTCACCAATTTCTCAATAAATCCCAAATCGGGTATGCCGAAAATAGTGCCAAAAACTTCACAACTTCACATATTATTAGTAAATCTGAAAGTGGAAATTTTTAAAGAAATTTCAGTAGCATAACAGCCTAAAAAATGAAATTTCTAAATCTGTATAACATTTACACAATAGCTCCCAAACGGAGGATAAAAACAATGCTCATCAGGCTCCCGAAAACAACACAAAATAGCCCAGAAACACCACAAAAACACTAATAATGTATCAAAAAAGTATAATCACAAAAAAATAAATATAATCAGCTCTATTTTAACATCTAAAATTCTTAAATACAGGAGCATCCCAAACTGATATGAAATACTCAACCGGACACACCAAACTCTTACAAAAAACACACCCGAAAACCCACAAATCTGCACTGTTCAGCACAAAGGAAAAATTTTCATGAGCATTCACATGGAATGGCTTTGAAATCCCATCCTTATAATTCCTAGAAACCTACAAACTCCCATTCTTGGGTCTCCTTCTCCACAGGTTTGGCAGCCTCTGAAGAATAACAAAGAAATGAGCAAAAATCAAGTTCTGGAATGAGCCCAAAATGCCTCCAAACCCCTTAAAAGAGGGCATAACCCTAACTCACGTCCAAGAGGGGTTAATAAAACATATTTTAATAATAATTTTCATTTATTAGTCCATTAGCTTCCAAATATTATCCCCTTTTTTTGAAACTTCACCTTTTTGGGCCTGCCTGCCTTAGAAAAGATTATTATTTTTAATTATTTGAAAAGGGGACATGACACATACCAATCACTCCAATTATATTTAATCCTTTTCCCCAATCAATTATCTTTAGATCTCAAAAATCTCTCAATTTCAGGGCTAATAGAAGTGAAATCTTAATTCCCAAACAAAGTTTATAGGGGCTAGACGAAGCAATCCTCAAAACTGAGGTAGCAAGACACACTATATCTATAGTACCATACTAATTCCACATTTGAATTGGCATTTCCTCACAATTTGTCTCCCACACATTTGATTTTAAATTTTCATGCCACATATTTCCTAATTACCATAATATAGAATTATATGCATGAGAAAAGAATAATTTTTGAAAGTAGGGTATTCAACCTCATTGAAATAAACAAAAGAATAATGAATGTTGTCAACAACATACTCTACATAATCATAGGGCCTATACTCCAACATTTGAATATTTGATGCTAACACCATAGGTCCAATCTCCATTAAATCAAGATTTCCCATTCCTCCCACTTGCCCACAAGATTGATATGTCATATTGAGGTATTGATTGAACATGTTAATATTAAATGGAGGTCCATCTACTATAGTTAATGGCTCTTTGATGGTCTTGTGTAACATTAGCTTCCACTGCATATAGGACATATCTAACCTCTCATATTCATTCTTCAACTCCATGAGTGATAATTTCTTTGTGAGACAATCTATTATTTTGAAAACCTCATTCAAGGAGTCTATTGACATCTCCATAAATTTCTCCACCAATTTTTCATAGATACACTTATTATCAATGTTGTATTTACTGACAATAACCTTCAAAAATTCAACATTCATGACTATGTTGGATACAATCAGTTTTCCTAAATTCATCTCCCATGGATAGAAAATAGGTACTTTGTTATTCCTTCTAACATAAAGATATAGGAAGAGTTCATAACCCCTTGTCCTCATCCAGACATCTCCTACCTCGCTATATTTAAGTCTTCCAATTTCTCAGGAGAGGCAAGCTTACTTTTCCTAGATTTAGGCCCAAAAAAATCCATCTTCTTAATTAAATATTCATTTAGCTTTATGGGAGGAACTTCATCCTCCATTTTCTACTTCATCTTAGCTTTACTCTTCTTCAAAACCATAAAGTTTTTTTATATTGTAATACAACTTAGACTATCAACTATCACTTCTTGCTTTTAATTCTCCACCTTATAAAATATATTCAAATATTTGATCTTTGTAGCTTTTGGCAAAACATACATATATACCTTTGATCGCTATGTCTCATTCCTCTCAATAGAGATCTATTTTTATGTTTCATATTTATCTCTATAGAAATGGTGATAATTATATCATCCATTGTTATATGAAAAATCCCCAATCAACGACCTCTAATGGATGTTCTCACTATAGGGTATAGTGATCACAAGATTTATTCTTTAATGTGGGTTTTCATCCTCTAACTATAACACATAGCAATATGCAAAAGTTCATCGCTCATCACTATGTCTATATTTCTTCGAGTGCAATCTTTGATCACTACCGATCCATCACTATAGTACACAGTGATTCCTTTATAAACTCGTATTACTTTATCACTATACAACATAGGGATCTTCCTTCCTTCAGCCATTGAAAACATCTATCTCTATAACATATAATGATATCACCTATCTCTAATTTAATTGATGATCAAGCCATTATGAATGAGGAGGAAAACATGGGGAAGGCTTCCACTCCTACAAAGGAGACTGAGGGACAAGATAAGGAGGTCCCTAGTCAACATGACCCTATGGAGACTAGAGAGGAGGAGCCATTGGATGGGGAGGAACAAATTGATAAAGTTGTGTCCCCACCACATGTCATTGTTGAAGACATGGGTGACTCCCTAGAGAGGGAAACCACGCTTTCCTTCCTACATTCTACCAAACTTAAAGCTAATTCTTTCCTCCAAGTCAATTCTTGGATTTATAATGAAATAATGGGGTTGAAAAAGAAAGTGGAAACTTTGCAACATAACCAAGAGGCCAACCAAGCTATTATCAAACACTTGGAGGTGCAAATGGGAGACATCACAAAAAAACATAAGGATTATGAGAAGAATCTTAGAATGCTTATCAAGGAAAGTGGAACAAAAATGGAGTAGGTTACTTCAAGCATCTGTGCTATTGCAACAAGCCTAGGCAAAAGAGCAAATGAAGGAACCATATCTTCTAAGGGTCCTAGCAAGAGGACAAGATAGAGTTCTAGGAAGAAAGCCTTTATTGTTGCTGCCTCTTCGATTGCTAACTCCATCCAAGATATGGCTATGATTGGTAAGGAGGTAGTTAAGATGATCACACAACTGCAATAGTCTCTTTGGGTCATCTTTTCTGGTTGGGTTCCTGTTCAGGTCCTTTTTGCTAATTGTTACATCTAGTTCCTGTGTTTCATCCTATTTTTTGGTTTTTAGTTATAAAACTATATTAGAGGTTCCAAGTCCTTGTAAAACCTAGGTACATTAATTGGACTATGTAAGTGGTTTTAGGTCCCTGTAAAACTTGATTTTGGTGCTACTTCTAGTAGGTTTAAGGACTCTTTTCCTGATGGCTGTCTTGCTTTTTCTTTTTTGAGGATGTGAAAGGGTTTCAGGGTCCCTTCAAAATCTATTTTTACCGTAATCTAAAACGATATCACCTATCTCATCACTTATCGCCAAAACCCAAAATTTATTTCTTTAGTTGTTGATGATCACTGAAGATCATAGTGATATGGTTCTCTTTATTGCTCATCGCTATACTAACAATGTGTCTTCTCCACATAGTGATGAGCTTGATCACTGTATGCTATAGAAATATCTCACCCAACATTGAGAATAACCCTATTTTTATTGTTATACTATATAAATATACTTGATGATTCATTATTGTAGCTATAGAGATATAAAAAAAAATAGCATATCTCATAGAATTTCAAAAAAATAAAAACTAGGATTCATTGATAGGGATTTCCACATGATAAGTAAGCCATAGGAATGTATTTTGAGATAAGGATCTTTAATTTAGTTAGTAAATTGTGATTTCTTGCGAACAAAAAAGAAGTGCAATAAGTGACTCTTTATTTGATCACAACCATATAATCAAATTAGGCTATGAAGAAAATCCTTAAAATGATACATAATTTACAACAAAAAATAAAATCAAGGAGATCCACTATAATAAAAGAAATAGAAGGTGGAAAATATTTATAAAACATTGAGCTCTACTAGGCACTACCACTAGTTCTACTAAATCCACTGCTCCAACTAGTAGTAGTAGTAGTAGTACACTTTATTCAACTCGACAATATGTTGTACTTAATCAAGACAATGGAAAATAATGGCATAGGGGAAAATTGTTGACATTTAGTCAAGTTTTTTATTAGTGACAACACTTATTTAGATTCTATATGGTAACCGAGCTCAATGAATAGTCTATAGTATTTTCCATGTATTTTAGTAGCCACTGAACACTACAGTTCAACCCAAGCATTCTAGTGGTTACCAAGTGAATTCAGTTAGTGTGAAGTCTAACAGTTCAACTCAAGTAGTTCAATGGTTACCAATCTTTGTAGTTTCCACTGAGCTAATAGTGCATGTAAAGTGAAGCCAGTATTAACCAAGTTGTATGAAGATTAGTGTTTACCAAGTGTAGTCATGGTAAACAAGTAATTTAGTTTATATTGAGTTACAAAGTATCTACTGAGTCACCAGTGCATACTAAGTTTGAGACTACATTAAAGTGATTAGTATGGACCGAGCTTCTACTTCTACCAAATGCATGATGATGTTGAGTAATGACAGTGGATGATGTGTATCAGAACTTCACCAAGTCAATCTTTAGAACTTGAGTATCTACATATGGGTCAACTTTTTTATATTGGTGTTAACATGTATGATGGTTGACTTTGTATTTATGAGAATTGGATTGATATATATGTAATATATTGTATCATATCCAAGTGTGTGACAATATGATGATGTGAATGTAATGTGTTATAAGGAAGCATGTGAATGTGAATCAATAGTAGAAAAAGTATATTGTAAGGCCATATCAAGGAGTAGAAAAGTCATACCTATCACATAAATATGATCAATACTTCAAGGAATCTCTATCAAAAATTCTGTTGTAAATTAGAGATCTATTGCTTCATCCTAATAAATAGACTTAACTATCTTTTCTTAAATCTCTTTACTGAGTGCATACTTCATTGTATGTTTGTAAAACCTCTAATGAGGTGGACCTAGCATTCCTAATTGCTCCTAATAGGGTAGATAATCAAAAGTGATCAATGTAAGCCTAACTGGCCAACTTTATGCTGTGGTATTGAAGTTTTATGGGTATCACCCCCACCCTAGTTTTACTTTCTATTTGGAAAGTTTTTGGGTCACCAAATTATTGTGTTCATGTGTTATGAATGTTTTATGTTTTTAGTTTATCATATATGGAGTTAGATCAAATTTTTTGAATTAAATAATAATTAGGTTATTACAATTAAGATCTGAATTTGGCAAAGTTTATGAGGTTACTAATTCACCCCTCTCCTTTCAGTAACCTAGCTAGTCTTGAATATTTCCAATAATTGGTATCAAAGATTTGCGGTTCTCAGGAGAAAGTTTGACAACTTAAAAAATGATCAAGGACAATGGAGATATTTAGACTTGACAAAGCCATTGACAATGAAAAGCTAGATCTAGAGATGGCCATTGCCCAACTCAAGAAAGTAAAGGAGCATCTTTCCCAATCTCTAAAAAGAAGGAAGGAACTTGCCAATTAGATGAATGATCATTAGTATATTGAAGAGAAGATTGAAGATTTTTTCCCTTCAAGTAGCTTAGATGAAGCAAATGATGCAATCAAAGAACTCCTAGAAAAGAACAGTTCCCTATAGGAAGAGGTAAGGAAATTGAAAAGAGAACAAGAAATTCAGTCAATAAGATTATGTGAAATCTTGGAATAGAGAAATAAGGAAAAAGAAGAATTAGATGAAAGGAACCACGAAATTCAAAATCAATCCCTTCAACATGAAGACCTTATTGATCAACTCTCTAATACAAATGAAGAAATCATAAGCTTGAGATCTAAAAATGAAAGGTGAAGGAATGATCTAAAATTTGAAAGATAGATCAATGAAAGATTGAGGAATGATCTAAATTCTAAAAAGAAACTCAATGAAAGGATAATGAAATCCTAAGCAGCTATCGATCAATTGAATCAGCTAAATGAATAGAATCTCTATAGAGAAAAAGGTAAAGTAGGAATTGGATACAAATAAGAAGGTGAATCCTCCAAACAAGGTGCCAAAAAGAATAAAAAACCTACTTGCAATCACTATGGTAAGATAGGTCATACATCAAAAAAATGTTGGAGCAATGGAAAAGCTAAATTCAATGGAAAATGCTACAATTGCAGTTAGCATAGTCATAGGGCTAATGGATGCAAGGAGAAACCAAAATTTGAGGACAAGTGTCACAAATGCAAGAAACAAGGTCACAAGGCATCTGAATGTAGATCAAAGTCATTCAATCTAGTAGAAAAAATTGTTAAGGCAATATTTGGTTAGGACTAGAACACTTGGTGTAGATGTCATTACTATGGAGAATGTGGACACATTGGCATGAACTATGTTAAACATCACATAAGAAGAAAGCATACCACCATAAGATGTTTCACTTGTACTAAACTTGGTCATATAGCTAACAATTGCATGAATATAGGTAGAATTGAAGATGAAAAGAAAGAAAAAGTAGATAACATTAGGAAGTATATGAGACAATAATGGGTTCCTAAATGTACCAAGCATGCTAGTTCAAGCAATGATGGTCATGTCACTCAAGAAATAGGTGACTCCACCATTTCTAACAAAATTCTTAAGGAAGAACTAGAATTGAATTATCAAGATCACATCCTAACAAGTTCTAATTGTAAGGAAGCAAAGATTAGATAAGTATTCAAGATAGAGGAGGATCATCAAGTTAGATTAGTAATAGTTATCACCAAGGTAACTTCTCTACCGAGCAAGGTTGGGTCATGGACTCTACTAAGAAAATTTAGGATTTGCATGGACATGTTTGGTTATCATATTATGAAGCCTTTACCAAGAAATCCAAATAGATAGTGGATGATAGGCTTTCATGCACTATGTCATCACAACTACCGTCGTACGAAACATTAATGGAAAATTTTATCAAAAAGGTGGGAAATCAACTTCATTTTCACCAATAATTTTGAGGGTTATTGTGAAAGAGAGATTTGTAGAGCAATAAAGTGACTTTGAGAAAAATTTGCAACTAAGTTCTTCAAAGTTTTTAATAGCTTACTAAGTTATCATGTCATCAAGCAGTAGTAGTAAGGCAAGGAAAGGGTCAGAGATGTTGGTTTGAGGAGTGGAATGGAAAGCCCCTAATTTCAAACTTGTTTTGGCCATAGCTGAAACCCTTAACCTGAATGGAGTGTAATTTAAAATTCCACCAAAGGTACTTCTTATAAATGATATCTGAACTCATTTTAAATGTGCAATTCAAGAGATTGGAACCCTAGAAATGGATGATGCCCTAGGTGAACTCTGTGTTAATGGGATTCTTAAGCATGAGTACAAACATTTTAAAAACAAGGGTTTAACACACATTCCCCATCTACCTCATATATTCCAAATAAAATGGATTAGATACATCCTTAGCCAAGTTTACAATGGTCAATTATGGCTACAGCAACTAGTAGTAATCAGAAAGAAGATGATTCATCAAATCACTGGTCTTCCCATGCTCACCAAAGATAAAACCACCAAAACCCTAGGTTGGTTTAAGCTAGAAAAGAAAACCCTAGATGAGTGGGATGGAAGAGGAATGAAAATTAGTAGTGTGACTGATGTAGAGTTAAAATTTAGTATCCATGTGATAGAACACAAGATTTATAGTTCAAGCTAACTGAATAGTGTGTCATGTGAGATAGTTGACCTAGCCTACGAGGTTGTAAAGAATAATTTGTTATATGACCTAGCAGATTTGTTGTTGAAACAATTTAACAAAAATATGAAAAGCATTAAGACCTCTAAGAATAACCCATGCAAATTTGGTTCATTATGGACATGATTATTTTTCTATGTTCAAAAGTTTTTCCCTTCAAAAGGCATGGTAGTATGGAGAAAAGATGTGCCAGTTTGTATCAGATTAATGAATATATTTCAGAATTGGGTGAAAATTTTGTTAGTATTATGGATAATTGTTTTGAAGTCTTCAAGGAAAAGATGAATAATAGATTTAGGATACCAAAGAAATTGGTTGAAGACTATAAGAATGATGTTTTTTTTTAATGGTAGATAGTGATAGACTCTACATATAGGCAATAAGACCTAGAGTTGTATGGGTAAAACCTCTTCCCTATGAGTTTAACATTGATGAAACCAAGGATATCATTGAAGCCCTAGAAAATGAGCTTGTTGATCCAAAGGTACCCTACTTTGGAACCTATGATGAGGCCAGTTGATGCAAGAATAGAGCTTGAGATCAAGCTTCCTTACGCAGTTAACAAAGACAAGAGGAGGATAGCCAAATTGAAAACATCAGGCACCCCTCTTATGTTGACCAAGGGAAAAGGAGAAGATGTTGAAGAAGTAGACGATGAAGAGCAATTAGAAAAGGAAGAAAAACTAGTAAAGAAGAAAGCAAGATAAACTTTAAGCACGCCCCCCCCCCCCCCCCCCCCCCCTCCCTCAAAAAATAGATATAAAAATATTGGCGAATTTTGCATTATTTTGAAAAATAAAAGTAATTTCTATTATTAATTGGCAAATATTTAACTATTTAAATATTTTTCATAACTAAATTTAATAAAAATGTGGTGATTTTAAATATTTTTAAGAACTAAATTATTAGCCAAAATTTCCTAAAATTAGCCAATTAGCTAATATTAGCCACTAAAAAATACCTTGGAAGAAAGGTAGGATGATCATCACCAAGCCACCAAAGCCATACACTATAGTATTTACCAGGAGATCTAGGAAGAAGGTAGATAAAGAAGGTAGTGATGTAATCTTCAACCAACCTCAGCCTACATTTCAAGAAAGGCTCAAGGTGCTGAGAGAAGTTGCTAGTGTGCATAATTTTAAAGCACTCAAGTATGAGACAAGGAATCCAATAGAGTAGAAAGAAGTTGAAGATCTGGTCATGGACAAGATGGACAAATGGAAATTCTCTCTAGACTAGCTAGCATCACAAATCTTTATAGTTTTGTTAGATAAGATCAAGGTAAGATGGGAGAATACCAAGCAGATTGTCAAAGGCATTTTTGCACAAACCTTAAGATAGCTAGTACCCACCTTGACAGATGTAGAGGTAAACAAGGCATTGAAAGACCATGAGAAAAAGATGACTCTTAAATTAATATTTCTTTAGTTCTAATGAAGAATATAGAGTATGTTGTGAGGAATACTACAAACACATGGAGTAATGTGTTCCATCTTCACAAATTGAGTGAGGATCCTCTTGAGATCAAAGGTGATGATGATGATAGTGACAAAGATGAAGACTCCACTCAATTTTTCATGGTTGATGATCAAGAGTTCATGAAGTGTGCCAAAGAAGAAAAAGAGGATGAAGCTACAAAGGAAGCCAAGGAAGATGATGAGGAGACCAACCTAGTCAAAATAGTTGTGGCTGTCATAGCTTGACTTCCTCACTCTCTAACTAAACTTGCTACATCATCAAGCTCAGAGATAGTCTTAGCAAGTTTGATTGTGATAGCCATTGACACATCAAACATCCAATCACTCTTTGCTACCTCACAGATCAATACATCATTGATACAAGTGTCTACCACTTCATCTATTGAGTTTTAACATCCTTCAGCCATTGATTCAACATTAGCAACAATAGATACAATATGTTCCATAATTTTGAGCTCTTCTATAGTAAGTACACTTTTGGAATCCGTAATTTTGGCTACTTTAGTCTTAAATAGTTTTGTAAGTACTTTAGTTTTTGATTTAGTAAGTATTCTAGTTAGTATTCCATCTATTGGAACTATACAAATTTTCACTACTAGTCCAACAATTTCTACTATTGTCTCTATACTAGATTCTGAAGCATTAAGTACAAGGATAGTTGAACCAAAGGTTCAATCGAGTACAATATTTTTGAGTAAAGGGAAGGAGAAAGAAGAGGATATAGATTTGGATGAGGAGATTGAAATTCCCAAATGGGACATTTACAATATCACTATGGATCAAATGCATATAGTGGGTGAACTCCTCCAAAAGAAGGCCAAGTAATAGAAACTCAGAGAGGAGAGAGACAAAGAGTACAAAATTATAGATGATGCCAAGAAAATTTTAATTGAGGCTATAGGTGTTGAAGTTGATACTTCTCAACACATTTTGTTAGAACTAAAAGAGGTAGTTAGTAAGTTTAATGAGGATACTAGTGGTCAAGAAAAGTTAATTGAGAAAGAAGAGAAGAAATTTGATAACAAAGTGCTTGAGCACATTGCTTAGAAAATGGGTATTCAATAGGTAGAGATTTCTTCAATTTTGACTAGTCTTGAAACCTTTTGCAAAAATGTAACATCACTTTTTGAAAAATTGTGTGATGTTACTGAGTTCACTAAGGAAACAAAGAGAAAAATGACTAAGATTGATGAAGCTCTAATGTCTAGTGCAAAGCAGTTGCAACTTGACACTAGTTCAAGCTCTGCACATCACACAAAGATTAGTTTCTTATCAAATATATAGGAAGAGTTGTTGAGAGAGGAAGCAAGGATCTAGTCTACACTACTAGATATTCAAAATATGATCCTTCCCATCATGGATACAATGCAAAAACATATTTTCTATTCAAAAAAAATTATCCATGACAACAACTTCTCAATTGCTGATCACATGATCTAGCTATCTACAGAAGTCCAAGTTGCTCTACATACATGCAAAGTTTTGCAAGACAACTAGGATAAGACCTTAACTCTCATTCTCAAGGTACATTCAGATTTTATTTCACATTTTGGTGTCTCCATGTAAATAAGTTGTGAATAAATCTTTGGCATTACTATCAAAAGGGGGAGAGATACTTATTATAGGGAAATATACTTGTTATGATATGTATATTGTATGGGGGAGAATCATGCAAAGGGAGAAAAGTGTATATAGAAAATATTTTCTAGATATAAGTGTATTGTATATACTTACAAAGAAAATTTTGAAAAATCTCAAAAATAGTATACCATACCGAGCTAAGTATCATATTGTGATGCATATAAGTTTTGGCTAATAAATATTATTTTCACTAATGCCAAAGGGAGAGATTGTTGAAATTCAATAAACTTTTTTATTAGTGACAAAACTTATTCAAATTCTGTATGGCTACTAAGCTCAATGAATATCCTATAGTGTTTTCCATGTATTTTAGTAGCCACCAAGCACTATAGTTAAACCTAAGCATTCCAATGGCTACCAAGTGAATCTAGTCCATCTGAAGTCTAACAATTCAACCTAAGTAGTTCAATGATTACTGAGCTTTTCTATTTCTACCAAGCTAATAGTGCATCTAAAGTGAAGCCAATATTAACCAAGCTATATGAAGATTAGTGTTTATTGAGTGCAGTTGTGGTAAACAAGTAATTTAGTTTATACTAAGTTACATAGTATCTACCGAGTCACTAGTGTATACCAAGTTTGAGATTACATGGAAGTGATTAGTATGGACCAAGCTTCTACTTCTATCGAATGCATGATGATGCTGAGTAATGATAGTGGATGTTGTGTATCAGAACTTCACCAAGTCAGTCTTTAGAACCCGAGTATCTACATATGGGCTAACTTGGTTATATTAGTGTTAACTTGTATGATGGTTGAATTTGTAATTATGAGAATTGGATTGATATATATATATATATAATGTATTGTATCATATCCAAGTGTGTAACAATATGATGATGCAAATGTAATGTGTTATAAGGAAGCAAGCAAATGTGAATTAGCAGTAGACAAAGTATATTGTAAGGCCATATCAAGGAGCAATAGAATCATATCTATCACATAAAGGTGATAAGTACTTCAAGGAATATCTATCAGAAATTTAATTGTAAATCAGAGATCTATTATTTCATCCTAATAGGTGAACTAGCTTCAAATCCTTTAACAAGGTAGACTTAATAGTCTTTTCATAAATCTCTTTACCGAGTGCATACTTCATTGTATGTTTGTAAAACCTCTAACAAGGTGGGTCTAGTAGTCCTAATTTCTCATAATATGGAAAATCATCATAAGTGATTAATGTAAGCCTTAACTGGCCAACTTTATGCTGCAATATTGAAGTTTTGTGGGTATTACCCCCAACTAGTTTTAGTTTCTATTTGGAAGGCTTTTGGGTCACCAAATTATTTTGTTCATGTGTTATGAATGTTTTATTTTTTAGTTTCTCATATATGGAGTTAGATCAAATTTGTTGAATTAAATAGTAATTGGATAATTACAATTAAGATCTAAATTTGACAAAGTTTTTGAGGTTATTGATTCACTCCTCCCCTCTTAATACCCTAGCTAGTCTTGAATATTTCTAATAGAAAACATAATAGAAAAAATAGGTTATCCAAGTGATGGTGGGTTGGGCGTAATAGGTCAAGGAAATTGGTATCCACTCATAATACTAGAGATACCAAAACCTGGTCATAAACCAATCATTGGAGATGATTTAGATAACCCATAAGAATCTTCAAAAAAAGGTAAACCCAAGCCATTATTCATCCAAGCTAGATTTATAACCTACCAAGTTGTTTCATCTTCAAAAGTTATGATGCGACTAAAATTTGAATAGATCCCTATAGTTGAGGGTCAATGTGAAAATAAGAAAAAGGTTTAGGATACTCATACTGATACAGTGCTAGTCACAACTCCCTCAACACAAAACCTTAAGAACAGTCCAAAAACTGCACGTGTTAGTGGCAGTGGGGTAGGATTAGGAAGGGGTGATGTCATTGGTAATCCTTAAACTACAATTATTACAACCTTGGGTATTGGTGGAGACAAGTACAATGTTGCAAGTGCTCTTTCTCCTTTCAAGCATCATATTGTATCATCATACCCAAATTTTGAATTCAATAATTTTGTAACAAATTTTCAAGAAATCACAAAGATGAATAGAAAAAATAATAAGGCATTCAAGAAGGATTTACTTGAGGTGACTTGTTCTCAAGTACCTGTATCGAGTAGGATATTTCCAACATATAACACTAATAAAGAAATAATGAAGTTTATGATTGTTTCTCCCCAACAACTAGATAATAATCCACTAGAGAGTGAGATAAATCCATCATATTTTCATGTTAGCACACTATCTATATATTTCTCCAAAGTATAAAATGTAGAAAAAGTTAGTGTGGAAAAAAAGAGCAACTTTGTGGTCTACAGTTCACTAGTCAAGGTGGAGAGAGAGAGAAACAAGGGTTGGAGAAGGCAATTGAAAAGTTAAAAGAAGACCTAGAAAATGCAAAGGAAAAGGAGAAAGAAGTAGATAGAAGGTGCAAATAAATAGAGAAAAGGATTACAAGTTCTTTCTCTCAAGGACCAAGTGAACATCCTCAGCTAGAAAATATGGAGGTAGAAATGAAAATTCTGAAGCAACAATTGGAAGAAAGCAATAAAAAGCTATTTGATGTAAATGTAGAGAGAGAAGCATAACTCAATATGTTGAAGGAACAATTGGAATAGAGCAATAAGAAACTCATTAATACTCTAAACCATGTTAATATGAAAGCCAATGTAAAATTCAAAGAACTCGAGGAGAAATTGCAAGAATCAAATAAAAATCTTTAGGATAAAAGAGCATCTGTAGTAGATATTTTCAAGAAGTTGGAGTCTAGTGGATATAAAATCATTAAAGCAAATAAGGAATTAGACAATGAGTGTGAAAAAAAATAGTGAGAAGAGAAAGTAGAGGAAATAAAGAAACAAAGTGAAAATTAGTTGTCACAAATCATGTAAGAGGTATAGAAAGCTAATAAAAATATATATTTGAGAACAACTTGTTTGAGTCAAATGAAAAAAAAATCAATTAAGGTAATTAAAGAAAAAATGTGGGGGGGGGGATTATGGCAAATGCTGATAGGTTGTGTGATTGGTTTGAATTGCATCAAAGTTTTTGAGCTATTTGTGGGAGTATCAAAGAGAAGATTGAGAACAATAATGAGCTTTTTAAGCTCAAGAAGACTGCAAGAAAAATTATACACATAATCAACACACATAGTGACAAGTATTTGGCTAGCCAAGGAGTTCATGACTACATTAGTGCATCGGTAAAGTCATCAACTATTATTCAAAAATGCCAGAATATAAGGGAAGAAGAGGAATATTTGAACTCAATTAGGAGAAAATTCACCAAGATGGATGACAGAGAAAAATTAATGATAAGTCTTGGTTTGGGGACTCCTTGCTCTAGTAATTCATCAATGACATTCATTGGAAGGGAAGATTACCAAAAAGAGTTGGAGGCCAAAATGATGTCTGATGTAGTCAAGTTTACTCAGGATTCAACTCCTAGAGGCATATTGAATTGCATCAAACCATTGGTGAATCTAAATGCATTATTGAATGTAAAATTTCTTACAAGTAAATCTTCCAAATATGAAATTCTGACAAATTTAAAGGTCATCTACTATAACATAGAAAATGTTAAAACAAAAAATGAGTGACACTTCAACATCCTAAAAAAGTTGACTGAATCTTCAATCATATCATAAGACATCCATCAGGCATTAGAGTATGTGACATTTGGAAAGTGATTTTAATCATCTTTGTAGTGTTTAATATATTTCTATTTGTAATTGTTTGATATGATTTTAAAGTTTCAACTTTATTTCTTGAACATGATATACATAGTAGAATCAATGCTTACCAAGCCTATCAAATGCAATGGTAAAAAATGTTTCTGATACTAAATTTGATGCTAGTGTAAGACTCTTCACCTCAGGCAAAATGACCTAAAGCTATTGTTGCTCCCTTAATTTTATATTTAAATAGAAGGGAATACAGGGTCATTCGTTGAATGTTATTGTTATAAATTTAGTGCTTTTAACTCATGATTATGAAATTGGGCATTCAAATTTAACTTTTACAAATTGAATTCATTGAATTTTATCATTTGAATCGCTATATTTTCCCAAAAATCATCAAGGATTATACCATAACAATGTATCATATGAGCATACGAATATAATAAAAAGCAATAGTAAAGGTAAAATTTATATGAATTATGATTCATGAATCATGACATCATCTAACATAAAATATACTTGTTTGTTTGACATTAGACATTAAAAAAATGATATAACTTATTATGCATGATAGATGAATCATGATTAGATTCGAAGAATACTATCTAGAATCTATATTTAGACAATAATAATTACTAGTAAGTATTAAATTTGGAATTGAAACATAATACTGTAATTGTTAATCTTATCATCTAAATCTTTGGAGTCCTCACCATCAAGTTCAAATAGTCCATCATGCTCCATTTTTTCTCTAGTAGGCATACCTTCCTCATCCTAATAGTAATCCTCATCTTGAACATCAATGCTACCACTACCATCACCACTACCTAAGTTACTGATCTCATTATTCAAAACATTTCCCAAACCTCTTCTTTGGCATTTCTTCATCCACAATTTCAGTGCGCTTTCATAAGGAAAAGTATTGATTTCATATCTAGATGTATACAACATCAAACAATTTTCAAAATTCTTGTCTAGTTTATTTCTCTCTTTTGATTTTAGAAACCTCAAAGAATTGAAAACTCTCTCATCCTCCATAGATCCCAATATCATGGTCAAACATAATTCAACAAGCTTTAAAAATTATGATATTAAGTCTCGTAATACTGAATGCTTTGATCTAGATTAGTCCAAAGTTTGGCTATTGATCCTTCTTCTCTAGGGTTATGGATAAGATCATATGTTCCATCATTGTACTGAAAAAATGACCAAAATACTCTCTCAAATCAGATTCATCTAAAACTCTATTTGTAGTCACCCCATTGATTTATTTTTCTTTTCAAAATTGATCTATCAAGACCAATAACTTATCTCTAAAATCTTTAAGACTTCTTAAACTCCAATAATGGGGGAACATAATACACATTCATTCAAGAAATTTGTGTCGAGGAAATCTTTCTCTAAATCATGAGGAAAGATTATAAAAAATATCCTTCATAGAATTCACTATAGACTCAACAATATGTTTAAACACTTCCTTTGTAATAGTTAATTTTGGCTGCATGAGTTTCTTTCCTTTTCTTGTAGACATAGGACTTCCATAGTACCTCCATTGCTACCTCAAAACACTATATATCATCACATAATCCCCCATTTGCATCAATCTTTAACAAGTTACTAGGATTATCCAAATCTATGATTCTCATCCACCCTGAAAGTTTTACATCCATAGAAAATGAATCTAGATTTCTATAAATATTATCAAGGGTCATGCATGTCATTTTACATAGCATATTATAGTCTACAATATACATAAATCTTTGTTTGGATATTCTTCAATATTTTTCTCATTTCCTATAGCTTGGGGAGAATGGTTTCTAATGTTAAGAGTACCTCTACATTACTTAACCCTTCATGTAGATCACCATATTTTGATTGACCACCCTAATTGTCAAGAGTTGATTCCATTATACCAAGCAATGATGGATATTTAGAAAAAAATTGATGAGATGGTCCATCCAAAGAGACCATCTAGTATCATTATCCTCAAAAAAATTTATCCCATTAGTTAGCCCCTTAATAAAATTTTGAAATTCCCTGAAACATTTAGGACTTCGACAAAGTGCCTATAAATCTCTTTGATTAAAACTTTAACTCTATATATTTGTGGAAATTTGCTCACAATTCCAAGAGCTAGATTCATTATATAGGCCATGTAGTGAATGCCAATGATGTAAGGTGTAATAAATTATTTTAACTTTGTGACAAGACCATTTGCATGGCCTTGCATTACTGAAGCTCTATCTGCTCCAATACACACCAACTTTTGGACAACTATCATTTCATCTATACCTCCATATTCAAAAAGGGTACCCTTTACTAGTTCAAATATATTCTCCATCACTGAATTATTCTTCATTGTAACAATAGTTAATAGATTGGGTTTACAAGAAAAATTGTATATAGTATAGACATGCATGCATACCTAGGAAGTATTGTAAATTTTTGTCATCCCATCTAAAGATAATGCAATGAAATTTTAATCTTTAATTTTTTTTTTGATATTTTCCTTTTCAACCTTAGCAAGACAACTTGCCCATTCCCATACGATGTTTACTAACTAGTGAAAACTTGGATAATAATGAGCTTTTGTAAAGTCTAATAAACTACTCAATGATGGGCAGCCTATCATGGCACACCCTTTTCTTAAAAAATAGAAGACAACACTTAATTGAAGAACTTGACCCATTTCTTGAACTTCCATTTCTTTTTCAAGAAGAGATTCAATGGAGCCCTTTACTTCAGTAGGCTTCATCTATATTTTCTCCTCAAATTCTAAGATTTCTACATTCTTAACATGTTGAAATTCCTCCTTGGTTTTCCATCTTGTCACTAACTTTTCTACTCCATCTATGATTTTCTTCTCATAAACTTTTCCCATATGCTTTTCTATGGTGAAAATTTTTAGTCGCAACCTCTTTTCCTTTTTGTTTATCCTTGTGCACATTGTACATATACATTCTACCAGAGGTACACTTTCTCTTGGATTGCATATAGGTTCAATGAATGGATACTTTGAGGCCAATTATATTTGAAAATTCTTGATCAATAGATCCCAATGTCAATCTATTTTGGATTTTGCACCAGTTTTTATATTCTATTTCCTTTTTCACTTCCCTATTCATGGACCATCATCATCTTTGGAATTATCATCCAAGTCTATTATATTATTCAGGATACTTTGAGTATTGACCTATAGATCTTGGATACTCTAGGTATTTACCTAAACATCTTCTTCAAGTTCATCATGATCAGATATATCACGTTCACCAACTTCTTCAATATGTACCAGTAGAACTAGTAGTGGCAATGGTTGTGGATCTTTTAAATGCACTAGTTATTGAAAAGGTTTGGAGGTGTTTCTTCATATGGTGGGCAAAGGGAAGAATAGGAAAATGGGATATTGAGCAAGAAGGCTTAAGGAGTTGAAGGATTAAAGGGTGAACAAAAAGTTAGAAACAAAGGGTATGAATGCCAAGAAGAATGGAGAACTGAAATGAAGATCTATAATGTAGATCTGTGACTTATTTTAGTTATCAGATCAAGTCTCACTACTTTCTAACCATTGTGTTAATTTGGATAAATCCTTTAGATTAAGGTTTACCTAACAATCATTTATAAATCCTTTAACATGGTGACATTCGAATGGAATATTCTAAAGTCCTCTAATAAGGCTCACTCCTAATTGGATGATTAAAATCCTTTAACCAAGTCACATTTAATAATGTGCATTGTAACCTTTAATAGGGTTGGATTCTCATAAAGCTCACTTCAAAATAGTGAAAATTGGTAGCATGTTATAGGTGGTTTTTCCCAAATTGGGTTTTGATGTTAAATTCTTGTGTCAAATTGTGTGAATGATTTTTCTATATTTCATGTTTACATTTTTGAAAAGTTATTTTGACCTAGGATAGTGACCTACAAAGTTATAAATTTATTCAATAATCTAATAAATGCATGCACTTATATGTTTGTTGAGAACTAAATGTTTTTTATTTTTACATTTGGACCTTGGATAACTGATTCATTCCTGTTGCCCCTCAGTTGTTCTAAATATTCCAACACTTGGGGCTTGTTTCAATGCATAAAGGGCTTTGTTTAGTTTACATACCATATTCTTCTTGTTTAGGTTGTTAAATTTACACTTCTTCCTCAAGTATAACATTCAAAAATGTAGATTTGACATCCATTTGATATACCTTAAAATTCTTGCAGGCTGAATATGCAAGTAGAGTATTGACTCCTTCAAGTCTTGCCACAAGAGAAAAAGTTTCTCCATAATTAAATACTTCTTGATAATATCATTTTCATACTAATCTTGTTCTCTTTCTTGTTACTTCACCATTTTCATTGAGTTTGTTTCTAAAAACCCGCATTCCAATGACATTTTTGTCTTTAGCTCTTGTCACTAAAATCCAAGTATTGTTCTTCTCAACCTGTTAAATTTCCTCTTTCATTATTTGAATATAATATTCATTATCTAAATATTTTTCTGGGCTCAAATTCACAAAGTAAGCATGTGTTATCTTTGAGCCTTTTTCTTGTCATAATAATAGATTCAACATCATCAATGATTTGTTGAAGTTTGTGATGTCTTTTTACAAAGTTTTCTAACACAATAGGTTTCCTTCTCTATTCTTCTATAGGTTCATCTTGGAAAATAATCTCATGTGCATTTTCTCTTACTTGTTTAGGTTCTAGATCATGTTTTGTATGATCAACAATTTCTATTTGATGATTGACATTTCTTGTCTATGACTTGGCATCTTCAACCTCATGCTTGGCACCCACAAACTACTACTCAAAAATTTTCTACACTACATTATTTATCTTCTATTGTAAAAGTGTAGCTTGATTTTCTTGTTCATTTGGAGTGTTGGGAGCACTATCATCCATATAGATGAATGCACTATAATCTTTAGGTTCTTATTTCCATGCGGTGTCACTTCTTTATACAAACTCATCAATTTTTACTTTTGCACTTTCCACAACTTTGTTAGTGTTAGAGTTCAAACACTTGTAAGCTCTACTCTTGGTGGAATATCCTATGAATATACATTCATCACTCTTTGCATCTAGTTTTCTATCCCTTCTATATTTAAGTATATAGCATCTACTTCAAAATATTTTGAAATACTTCACATTAGGAACATATCCATACCATAGCTCAAAAGGAGCAGCATTTGTACCTCTCTTGACTTGTACTCTATTTAGGGTATAGGCAGTAGTACTAATAGATTTTCTCCAATATTTCTTTGATACATTATTGTCCATCATCAATGTTCTTGCATAGTCCATTATTGATCTTTCTTTCCTTTTAGCTATCCCATTATAAGGAGGGGTCCTTGGTGTTGACATCTATCTTTTAATTCCTCTATCATTGCAAAATGTATTGAACTCATTTAAAATGATTTGGATCTCAAACACTTTAGACTCTTCCCCATTTATTTTTAAACTTTTGCTAAACAACACTTGAATAACTAAAAAGCATTAGATTTAACTTTGAGGAACATCATAGTCACCATCCTAAAGTAATCATCAACAAATAGAATGAAATACTTATCTCCACAATAGCTTTGAACATCAATAGGTCCGCATGGCTCAGTGTGAACTAGTTCCAAAATATCACTAGAAGTGTATGTTTGGCTCTTTAAACTCGACTTGCTCATTTTTCCTAATTGATATTGGTTATACATATTTTGGCAATATGGTTAGATCAAATTTCATTTATGGAAACATGTATTCAGCATTTCATTTATGCATGTATAGTTAGAAAATTGTCTAAGTGTTAGATAGTTTGTAGTAGTGTAAAGACATATGTTATGTGTACAAATGACTCATTGAGAGTTAGACCATGTGAAGTTGAAGAAAGCTCCATCATAGTGTCATGATAACATATGTCAATGTGTAGATGTGTATGGATAGTATGGGTTGAAATACTAGCGTGAGTATTCTATAGTGCTAGATAGAGCATAATAGAGAATTGGATTGTACAACTTTAGGAATTATTCTAGTTATAAAATAATTACTAAGTCATGATGGGCTGGATATGTGGATATTATTCCATAAGTTATTTTGTATTATGTCAAGTATGTGAAGACATGAAGGTTGACTGAGGAGAGTTTTGTTAATATGCAAGGTATAAGTAAAGATCTTATGTTACACAAATAAGTGTGTAATGTGTGTTCTATATATGAATAATGGATGATATGTGAACTATTATGTGAATTATCTAAAATATATGTGAGCCTTATGTGATGCAAGTTTTGATGTATGATTAGAAGAAGTATGAATTACAATAGAGATAAAGTATTGTGTGTATACCTATTCTTGTAAACAATTGAATTGTAGAATTACATGTTAGGGAAATGGGCTCTTCTTTCATACATTGTATTTGTTCTACCAACTTCTAATAGGTTTGAGGCTTCTAAAAAGGCCTAGTCCTCTACAAGGACTTAAGACACTATATGTACTTCATAGACTTCTAATAGGGTCAATATCCTTAATAGGATCCTATTGTTTAGTGAATCATCTAGTGGGTATCATCCCTACTAGGGTTTTCTTTTGGCTAGGGTTTCCCTAGTTAACAAATAATGGTGTTGTTGTAAAGTTTCTACAAATTTGGATTGGAAATGTTTAGTGAAATCTGAAACAAAATATTGTCCTAAGGTATTTTCCTTTATGAATATTTTATGTTTGTTCTTGGTTGCTGAGAATGATCTTCTTGTTAATCTAAATATAGAAGAAGTTGTGGCCTTTACTTCTAATCTATCTATCTATCTATCTACACACACACACACACACACACACACACACACACACACACACACACACACACACACACACACACACATACAAACACACACACAATAAATTGATAGGATTGTATTTCTTGAAGAAGAAGACTTAATTGTAATTGTGTGTTCTTTAATCTGCAAGACTAACCTTCCTATATACTTGACTAAAGGTCATAACACTCCAATGGACATGTCTCTCACATTGGTCAATACATATATACCAATGTGAGAGACATGTCCATTGGAGTGTTATGAACTTTAGTCAAGTATATAGGAAGGTTAGTCTCGTAGATTAAAGAACACACAATTAAAATTAAATCTTCTTCTTGAAGGAATACAATCCTATCAATTTATTGTGTGTGTGTGTGTGTGTGTGTATTTTTTTTCTTGAAGAAGAAGACATAATCATAATAATGTGTTATTTAATCTGCAAGAATAACCTTCCTATATACTTGACTAAAGGTCATAACACTCCAATGGACATGTCTCTCACATAGGTCAATGCATATGCCTCTTCCTTACGTCAGTAACTTACAAGTTTTAGTTATAATTAAATATTAACTAACACATAGTGATTAGTTTAGTTTTAATGTCACATAACACTTCTAGGAAGCTGCCATTTCATAATAGGAATAATATATAAGGCCATACATTATATATAGGTTTAGAAGAATAAGTGTGAACTGCATTTCCAGACCTATAGGTTATTAGGTTATATTCTTAACATTCCCTCTTAAGTTGATAATCAGACAGAGAGATATCCTATCTAGCAACATCAATACAAATGAATAAGCAAGAATTAATACTCTATATCTATCTACATCTTCTTAGTATTAGGTATCATAGAACACATGATATAAAGTCATATTACTAAACTTGTGATATGACAAATCACTATTGCTAGTGATTATATACAAGATAAATCTGAAGAGCAATTTAATTTCTTCATTTATCCAACTTGTGACATAAAACCTACATTTCTATATCACAACAAGATCCCAAGTTTAAGACCTACTAGAAAATAGGATAAACATGGAGAATACTAAAATTCTCCCTTTATCCAAATTGTGACTCATAAACATAGCAATGCATACATCATAATATGATCTTGAACTCATCTAGATCTTACACTAGAACTCTATTGTTTAGCACATCATTTAAGAGATTACCATCTCTCATAATGTTTTTATACAAGTGTTCATCATTTTAGAGATTGTCACCTCTAAAATAATGAATAAAAATGTTAAAGCCCATAATAGTCAATAGCTTGACAAAAAAAATTATTTTATTAATAATTTGAAGAATACAAATGAATTACAATTCAAACATACCAAGCCTTCTCCTAAAGTTGTCTATCTTTACTGTAGATAGATGCTTGGTGAGAATATTTGTTGTGTGATCTATAGTGCAAATGTATTCTAATTTTATAGAATTCCTATCTACCATATCTCTTACATAATGGTAAGGAATTTCAATATGCTTGGACTTGTCATGAAATACTAGATTCACTTAAAGCTTGATGGAACTTTGATTATCATTATGAATAATCATAGGATTCATAGCTTGTCCAAATAATCCTACAAGTAATTTCCTTAGATAGACGGCTTCTCGAGAGGCCATTGCTACTACAATGTATTCAACTTCTGTGGAGCTCTAAGCTATTGAAGACTACTTTCTACATATCCAAGATATCAGAGCTGACCCTAAACTAAAATAACATCCTAAAGTACTTTTTCTATCTTTAACACTTCCACCCCAATATAAGTCAGTGAATCCATGCAAGTCTAAAGAAACATTCTCATATTTGAGTCCAAACAAAAAAGAGTGTCTTGTATGTATCTCATAATGTGTTTAACCGCAACTAGGTCAATCTCCTTTGGTTCACACATAAACTAACTTAAGGCATTAACTGCATAGCAAATATCTAGTATTGTATTTACTAAGTACATAAGAGACCCAATCATCTATCTGTAAAGAGTAGAATATATGGAAGGTGATTTTGTTGCTACTTCCTTAAGTTTATGTAGATTAGTCTCCATTAGAGAAGACATAGGATTGCAATTCCAGATATCTTCAAAATGTTTGATGTATAATTTCTTTGATTAAGTATGATACTATCAAAATTTTGTCATACTTCTAGTCCTAGGAAGTAACGAAGGAGTCCCAAATCTTTGATTTCAAATTCTCTAATTAGATCTTTCTTGCATTGATCTATGAGATGATCATCACATGTTATTTGTAAATCATTGACATATAATATCAAAATTACCATATCATCTTTATCTCTTTAATAATATAAATTTGGATCAGCTTCATTCTTGGAGAATCCTAAGCTGGTGACTCATCAATCCCATCCTACTAGGCCTTGGGAGCCTGTTTAAGCCCATAGAGAGATTTCTTGAGCCTACAAACAAAATCATTAGGATCATGAGTTTCAAATCCTCTAGGTTTCTCTAGACATACTTCTTCTAAAATCTTTCCATTTAGGAATGTTGTTTTTACATCCATCTAATGCACCTTCCATTCTTTTGATGTGGCAATTGCTAAGACTACTTTTACAAAGGTATATGTGGCAATAGGAGCAAAGGTTTCTTCATAATCAATCTCTTCTTTCTGAGAAAATCATCTAGCTACAAACCTAGCTTTATACTTCTCAATACTAGCATCAGTAGCATGCTTTATTTTAAATATCCACTTGGAAGGAACAACAGATTTTCCTTTAGGTCTTGGAACAATTTCCCAAACATCATTTTTCATAAGAGATTGGTATTCTTTTTTCATAGCTTCTTATGATGGGTAGACCAGAGCCATGGTCAAATTGATTGATCGATTAACATGCCAAGGAAACATGACATTAATTAAAGACATGTAACACTTAACCGATATTGTAAATGCTATAGTATCAAGATTGATTGATAGGGTTGACCATAATAATATTGATAGATGCAGTCAATATTATTAAAATGGTTTGATATGACATGATCTAACACTAAGAAACTCAATAATTTCCATGATCAAAGACAAGAATGATAGTTTGACCTAGCACTAAGAGCCATGACAACACTAAGGTTAGATTGATAAGATTTAATAGATCAAGAGGTTTCCAAGTCACTGAAAGCCACAAAAATGCCTAGGATTTGACAAATGATGATAGGTTTTGGATGTTTGACACATTCCTAGTTGATTAGGACTAATTTTGGGTGATTTTGAGTTGATTTGGGGCTCTGAGTTGATTTGAAATGGTTTTGACCTGACATGCAATTGATGTGAAAGAGGATACAAATGATGAGATATGATCAAGTTGGCCAAAAGATCAGAGTTATTAGAATGATAAAATGGGATTATTTAGTATGAATATGTGATGAAACCATAGATGTGAACCATTTTTGAGCATCTACATTTTGCCCCTTTTTTATAAAATGTGATTTAGAGTCTTGTGTCAAAGAATAATTGATGAGAAAGCCACAACATGCCCCAATAGGGATGATATATATGGGTGCCCCCTCAAGAAATTGACTAAGGTAAACATATGATGAGTCAATTTGAAAACCATAGCAATTTATAGATCATGAATTAGAGCTAAAATGTGAAAGTTATGAGGTCTAGAGTGCAGAATAGGGTCAATCAAGAGCTTGAGAGTAATTGCATGGGTTACCACTCAAGAAAGTGAAAAAATGATGAAAATTATAGCTCATTTTGTTTTTAATGAAGATACAAATCCAATCTAGCTGATATATTTCAAATTAGATTTGAAATGCAAAAGTTGTGGCCTCTAGAGTGCAACATAGGGGCTGTGGGAGTAGTTCTAGGCATCTTACTGCACCAAGTGTGCCCAAAACACACCCAAGTGCACCCAATGTAGTTGGTAAGCCCAAGTGTGCTATGACAGTACCAAGTGTGCCTATGTCACACTTGGGAAGTCCAAGTGTGCTTAGAAAGTGCAGAATGTGCCCTAGAAGGCTACAGGGGCCAAAATCAGCCTGTTAGGGGTCAATTAGGAGCCCAAGAGTAATTTCATGTCTTACCACCCATTATGGTGAAAAAATAACTAAAATGATAGCTAATTTTTTTCACAACAAAGATAAAAATCCAATGCAATTAATGGATTGCAAATTAGAGTTGAAACACAAAAGTTATGGCCTCTAGAGTGCAACATAGGGTCTCTGGGAGCAGTTCTAAGCATCTTACTACCCCAAGTGCACCCAAAATGAGCCCAAGTGCTCTAGGTGCACACTTGGTAAGACCAAGTATGCACATGATACACTTGGGAAGCCCAAGTGCACATTAGAATGCTCTAGGGGCCAAAATCAACCCGATTGGACTCAAAATGACCCAAAAATTTGTGTGCATGCCCAAATGATGGAAATATGTCATACCATACGTGAAATCATCAAACATGGTCAGATTTGGTCAAATATGGTTAGAAAAATGTCAGACTAAGGATGGACTAGGTGGAAAGCCATAGAAGGTTGATTGATAATCTAGGATGATGTAGGGATGCAAGAATGCAAGATGAAGATGATTTCGTGAATTGGAAGACATGATCATGGTGATGGATGAAGAGATGAATTAGGTGATGACCAATTATAATGAGATGAAGACTTTTTCTTTTAGAAAGTGCACTATATTTCAAATGGAGCTTTATTTTGATATGGCAAATAGAATGCAATGCATCATGGCATAAAGGGCCAAAGCAAAAATGCAAACCTTTTGCGCAAACAAGCATGATGTTGATAGAAAATGACTTTTCTCTTCCTGAGGCATATATACATTCCCAAGACTCTTAAAGGTACATTGTAATAGATATAAAAAGGAAAGGATGACCATGAACCATCCCAGCCATTCTCATAGATTAGTTTATATCATTGAGTGGCATAGGAACATGCTCAAAGAAAAACAAAGCAAAAATAAATCACTCACTAAATAGCATCAACCAACAACTATTCTTGTCCATTATTACTTTCTTTTTAGTGTTTGAGGTTTTCAAAAAGTGTTTGATAGGTAGATGATGTGATAGTTTTGTTTGTGGATTCAGTTGATAGGTTTGTAGTGACAAGTTGGATTAGTTGTTGGTTCACGTTGCTCAAATAGGTGCAGTCATCATTGAAGTGTTGTGCTTTGAGTTTTAGTCTACAAAATGCAAGTTTTCATGCAAAAAGGGGTGATAATTCACAATGACTATTTACAAGATTTATTACAAAATTTTGGTGGGTTTTCTAATTTTTAGGGTTTTTGGGGATATTTGATATTTTTGTGTGACTAGTTTCTTTAGGACATTTTATGATTTTTAGCATTTTCTTCAAGATGTTTTATGATTTTTAGTGATTTTTTCAGGACATTTTATGATTTTTGATTATTATTTTAGGACATTTTATGATTTTTAATGATTATTTTGGGATCATATGTGTATTTTTAGGATTTTTTTAAAGATCATATTTGAATTTTTAGGATTTTTTCAAGATTGTATTTGAATTTTTAGGATTTTTTCAGGATCATATAAGCATACCAAAGTGTTAGCTCCAATCCAATATACAATAAGTTTGATGGATAAGAGGTGCTTAGGGACATGCCCCAGCTTCAAGTTCAAACTCATGGATTGTGTAGGTGATGTGCCCCTAGACAAGATGTAGATTATATATAGAGGTTGACAATATATTATATATAGACTAGTGATGCTTGGGTAAGATAGCAATGGACACTAACTAGTTCATGAGCCATGATAAAGGACTAGGGATGTCTTTCAATAAGAAGGATATGATTAGGGAATAAAAAAGGGGGAATAAACTAGATGGAATCTCAATAGATGGAGGAGCAACAACTGATTACACATGGCACCTATTTGCTAGGTTTTCACTTTTGGATGGAATTTTTTTCTTGATTGAAATTTTCATGCCAAAATGCCTATTTTCCAAGTTTTCATCAAGGCACCCATTTTTTCATGACTTTTTTCACTTTTTTCTTTTCTTTTTTCATGACTTTTTGTTATCTTTTTTTTTATATTTTTTAGGACTTTTAGATAGAATCATGAATGTCACTAATGAATGTTGACAAGAAATCTATTGTTGGTGCTACTAGCTAATAATCTTTGGATCCAAAACTGAACATAACTAGATAGGTTTCATTTTGAGTCTGTAGCTAAAATTGAACCACTAGAAAGGCTTTGAGATATACCAGTGTGTACCATATGTAAGATAGTGTTTGCTTCCTATGAATCAAGGCATCTCAAGATAAATGGGTCAAAGGATCTACTGTGTGGGATATCACTGATGATGATGTACTTAAAGGTTAGTTGGGTGGATGCTTGATTTTGGGTGTTGGATAGATTAGATAGTAGGATTGAGGGATAAACTGTTGGATTTAAGGAAGGATCAAGATGATTGAAACCAATGTCTTCCCACATTAAAGTTGATTGAGAGTGCTCAAAAAGACTTTGTGGCATGTTGAACACTAGAACACTAATATTCATGGCATCATCTTTTTCATCTTGTATCCTTGGGAGCTACTTGGCTTTTGATTTTTTATGGTCTAATGGAACCTTTTGATTTTCACCAAGAGACCTACTTTTGTTTTTTTTTTTTCTTTTTACTTTGTAACTAGAAGGTGGAGTTGGCTCCCCAAAATATGCCAATGTCTTCACTTTAGGAGAAATTTCTTCTTTATGATCAATAATTTTAATGCCTTCATAGGTTTTGAGGTTTTTTTCAAGAGAAACATCATTTTCAAATCGATTAAAAATTATTTGTTTGAATCTAATAGGTTAGGACAACTTGAGGGAATGTCATAATCAGTGTTGAATGGGATTTGATGTAGTGGTATAATTAGGGTCATGCTCAGAAGCTAGAGGACTATTGGTCTTAGGTTGTTTATCCTTAGATGCCTTTTCATCATTCAAAAAATCCATAGTCTTACATATAGGTATTGTAGTACTCAGAGGACCTATTCATAAAGGTTTGAATCTAAACCCCAAACTAGGAGGTTGTCCTTTTGTAGTGATAGGTTCAATGATTCCTTATTTCTAAGATCCAAGACCATTGTGTCCGTCATAGCCTTGTTTCTGCATGATAGTAAACCCTCATCCATACTTTCTAGGAGATATCAAAGTGGGTTCTTGTTTTACTTTTTATTTCTCAATACAAACATATGTATTCTAATAGACATGTTCTTCAAATAGGCCACTTCCATTAATGAAATTGATATAAATGACATTCTTTGTACTGATCTTAGAATGTTGTGCTTGGAATAGGTATGATGATCCATAAGATTGGGGAGAAGGTGGTGACTCCCTAATGTGGAATACTTCAGACATAAATTACTCTCCACACCCATTGTCTTCAATCTTCATCTTTTCTTTGGCCTTACTGAGGAGTATATCAACAACCACATACTTAGAGGAATCTCTGGGTTGTGCTTCATTGTTTGTTGGGACTTGGTATGAAGTAGAATCTTTTAGATTAGCAAAAAATTAGAAATGGTTTGGATCACCTAGGATGGTAACCTCCACACTATTATAGGAAAAATTCAAACATTGATGATATGTAGAAGGTACCACTTTCATAGCATGAACCCAAGGGCATCATAGTATCATGTTGCAATTCATTTCTATATCTAGGACATGGAACAAAGTATTCTTAGTAGTTGGACCAAATCTAATAGGTAAGATGATGATGCCCTTGGAGAAGTGTTTACCATCATCATAGGCCTTTATTGTGATTTTGTTAGAGGAATCTACATCTTCTTTAGAGTAACCCAAATACTTGACAACTCTAAGAGTATAGATGTTCAGTCCTACTCCACCATCTATCAAGACATGTCTAACCTTGACTTTATGTATAAAGACTTCAAGATAAAGGGGATCATTTTGGTTGGGTTTTTCTTTAGGGATATCTTGAGGGGAAAAGGTAATATCATAGCTTGGAACTAGGTAACATCAATATTATCTAGAACTACTAACTCTTTAAGGGATTGATCCAAGATCTTCCAATGTTGGGGAGAAACACATAGCAGGTCCAAGTTGGATATTTGTGTAGGGGTCTTGCCAAGTTTTTCAACAAGGCTATAATTAGATGAAATAGGAGCAACAGGTCTACTAGGGGGTGTAGGTCTAGTAGAGGCAACAGGTCTAGATGGAGGTCCAAGTAGGGTGATCTTGGTATGGCGTGTAGTGATAGTACAATGATGGTCTTCAACCTTTAAGGTGAATGTGGATATGCAGGAATGAAACTCATTAAAATAGTTGATGGTGTAGTCATATCCTATGTGTGTGTAATTCACATTGGCTTATGAGTTTGAATATTAACTAGAGGCCTTATTTTTGTTATGATTACCCAAAGGATCTTTAAAAATAGTGTGATCAGAGTTGGTGCTAGTAGTGATAGATCAAAAATGATCACACCATCATCAATAAGGTCATGTATTGCATGTTTTAGCTAGAAACATGATGAGGTCTTATGTCCTTTGGTGCGGTGGTAATCACAGAATTTTTTGTCATCCCACCAAGAAGTTTTAGTTAGTGGTTCATCTTTGATTGGTGGTAACTGTAGGAAGTTATTACTGAGTAATTTTTGTAGTGTAGTCTCAAGAGGTATCCACAAGGGTGTGAATTTTCTATCTTTGGTTCTAGGATGTCTTCAAGGTCCATCTAGTGCAAAAGTATCAGTTTTCTATTATAGAGGTGATGTTTTCTTGGAGGTTGTGAATTTGTAGGGTTAGCACCTTTCCAAGTTAGTTGAGGTTGTGCTATGCTAATTTTTCATGCATCTATAATGCCATCATTAGTCACATTGTTGTTTTTGGAGAAAATTTTTGCCTTGTCATTAGATGAACTAGTGTTTGTGTTGTCCTTGTTTTTCTTGAGGATTCCCTTATATATAGAGAATCTTCAATACTAGCCCCCTTTTTCATTAGTTTAGAAATGGTGCTTGGACTTCTGATTTTGAGTTCATACATTAAGTTCAGGACTATGTTTTCAATGCACAAATTAACTTATTGTTCTTCAAGAATGTCTAGTGAGCATTGACTAACTAAGCTTCTCCAGCATAGTAGGAATTTGATAAATGGTTCTCCTATCTTTTGTTTGGTTGAGCACAAATTGGAGAGTGTCATCTCATTTGTTATGTTAAAGGAAAAGTGAGAGATGAAATTTTTTGCAAGTTCTAACCAAGATTTGATAGTACTAGGAAGTTTGGAGTACCATTCAAGTGTGTGCCCACCTATAGAATGAGGGAACAATCTCATGAGGTAGGTGGGATCATCATTGAGTTTGGTACAAGAGGCATAAAATTGTTAGATGTGATTTATGGGGTTGCCTTTTCCTCGATACTTTTCAAACCTTGGAGCCTCAAAGTGTTTTAGGAATGGAGGCATATATAGACATTTATTGAATGGATTAGGACATAGGTCCCTTTTGTATATGGAGCCTATTTATTTTGGACTCCCAATGCCTTGACTTGTTTGTAAAGTTGTTTGAATTGTTGTAATAGCTCTTTGTTAGGGTTTTTCATAATAGTATTTCCTTCAAGTCCTTTGTGCCCATGAGTAGACCATTTGCTATGGTGAGAACTATGTATACTCAGTTCTAACATTTATGTATCTGATGAATCTAGTGATGCGTCACTAGGTGGTGGGGCTATGTTAGTACCTCAAAGATAAAAGGGCTGATTTTGTGATATGTGTTGGGGTACTTATTGTGCTATTTGATGTGGCACTTGTTGCAATATTGACTGTGATTGATGTACCATGTGTTGTTGTTGTACCATTTATTGCAGTTGTTGTTGGGATACTTTTTTTGGTTGCATGTGAGACCATCTATGTGATTTCTATTGTAGAGGTATCTATTGGGGTTGTTGTGGCACATGTTGTTGTGGTAAAAAATGTTGCTAGTATGCAATTTTTTGCTCAAGGTGCCTTTGGTATTCCAACTATTGTTTGAGTTGCTGTTCTTTTTTTGCAAACATGGCTTGTTGTTGTTGGAATTGTTGATACATTGCATTCAAATCAAGTGGATTTACTTTCAAGTGCATGTTAGGGATGTTGGATACTTGCACCACTTCAGATTGTTGTTGTTGTGATTGAGGTTGTTGTTGATATGTTGAATGTGTGTTAATTGGATTTATACTTGGTTGAGCATTAGAAACATTAAGTCCTTGTACCACTATAAGTTGATGTTGTCATGGGAGTTGATTATTTCCATGAGAATTGATCATCATGTTTAGGTTTTTGTTTTGGTATCTTTGTGTATTAGATGTTTCTCCTTGGGACATCATATTGACTTGACAATTAGATGTGTTCTTTTTGGGAATGGGTGTAATGTCAATAAGACTTTTCCTTTGTATGTCCATAGGGATTTTTGCAACTAATGTTTCACATGTTGTACCCATGAGAGGCTCCATAACATTTGACATCATAAAATTTGGAAGATTTAGGACAAAAGGTGTGATTTGTTGGTTTTCCTCCAAAGGAGGCATGTTTGGCATCCCTAGAGTACAAGTCTCTTTAGGTGCATCTTGTTGTTGCATCATGTGATTAAGATCAAGTCTTAACATCCTCTTAGGATATTTAGGAAGAGTCATGTTTCTCTTTATTAGTGGTGGTTCATCAAACAAGGGATTAATGTTGATGTGCTCAAATTTATCTTAGAGGATTTCAATGGTGGATTCTTGATGAAACCTTATAGGTGTCATTATTGCATTTGAAAACTCTAAAGGTTATTTGCCCTTGTCTAAGTCCAAATTGATTATGGTTTGTATGTTTTCAATTGTTGTGTTGGTTTGATTTTTGGACTTAGACCCCTCCAAGTTTGGGTTAAATTTGACAATTTCTTGGAATGCCAAAAGTTTAAAGTTCTTCTAGAAGGTTTTATCTTGATATGCCCTATCCATTTCTTTATTAGTGATGCCATAATCATTGTTAGAGTCATCACTTAAGTGTACAGTACCTTTTTGTGTGTTTGATGTGTTAGGTTTGAAGGTAGTTGTATTGGGTTTACTGAATTCAAAGGAGGGTGTTCGTTCATCTCTGGGTGTGGTGGGTACACTTCCACCTCTGGGTGGTATTGGTACAAATATAGGTTCAAAGTTAGGACTACATTGTGTAGAACAAGAATTAGTATGCAAAGAACATTAAAAAATAAAGTAAACATTCACAAACCAAAAACTAAATTCACATATATTCTTAGACAAAGAAAGAAAACTAGAAGTGCAAACCTCACAAGAGAAAACACTCCATGCTTTCTTGATTCTGTAGATGTGTCCTTTTGCTGTGGATGTATGCTCAAGATGCTCAAAAGATACTTCAATGGAGATGGGTAATGGCAAATTGGTAGCTTTGTGAGCTCTCAATTTGGCATTATAAGGGTATGGATATGGCTTTTGGCTCTCAAAAGGGCATGGTAACTTTAGCTCAAATATTGTTGATGAAATGGCTTGGGATGGGATTCAATTTATAGGCTAAGGGGTAGAGGGATGGAGGGCTTAGATGAAAGGATGGATGAAGGCTTAAGGAGGGCTAGGATGCACTCAAAGGAGAGCACATGGATTGTGCTTGTTTAGCACCAATGGGAAGGTGACACTTGTCACAAGGAGGATGAGTGTAAGAGGGTAGGGTAAAGGGTTGGTTAAAGGCATGATGAGTGGGGTTGAGTATGTAAGAGGGATGTAAGAGGAATGAGTGTGGAAGAGGGAAGAGTGTGGAAGATGGGTGTAAGTGTCATGAGTGGGCTTGTAAGAGTCTTTTATGTTTTGTAAGAGCACTCATGACTTAGTGGTTGGTTTTTTTGAGGGGAGACTTTGGTTTGGATTAGGAAAGTCTTAAACTTGTTTAAGGAATGTGACAACATTAGGGGGTGGATTAGGCTTGGGTTTAGGATTAGATTAGGGATGTTAGAGATGTGCAAGTGGATGGCATTAATGAGGGTGGGTGAGTTAGTGGCTAAGCTTGGTTAGTATGGGTGGATGGGGTGGATTAGGCTAAATGGAGGATTAGAGATAGGTTAGGGGTTTTTGAATTTGAGGATTTCATTTATCAAATAGATTTATTTAATAAATGGGGATTTTTGGAATTAGATAGGAGAAAAGGATTTAATTGATAAATAATAGATTATTTGATTTATCAATTAGGACTATAGATGATTAATTAAATTAATCAACTAGGGATGGCAAAGGATTAATTAAATAAGAATTTAATTAATGATGCCTTTAGAGATGGCTAAATTAGATTACCAAAGCAGTGTAATCAAATTTAGGTGTCTGCACATTGAACAATCCCATGTTTAGGGGAAGTGTTTGAAGGAAATCTCATGATAGGTGTGTTGTTTAAGGTTTGTCATGTCATCTCTTGATTATGGTGATCTTGTGGGTACATATTTAAGGGGTCCACAAGTAATGGTTGTAATGCCTCTAGTTGGTCTTCATAAAATGTTGGTTGGGTTTTCTTGCTCTTATTTTTCTTGGATGAGGCTTTGGTTGTGTTTCCACTTTAGAAATAAAGGGTTGATAATTTTTTTTTAGTTCTCTAAGCTGATTGTGTCCTAGTGAGTGTTGGCATGATACCTTAGGATTTAGATGAAATGGAGCAAAACCTAAATGGACTCCCTACCTCCCAAGTGTGCACCTAAACTACTAGTTGTGCTTAGATATTACCAAGTGCACCCTTGGTGCACTTGGGGCCCTAAAGGTAAATAGTTGGTAAGTAGGAGGTATGCAATTGGTAAACAGAGGTGTTAGGGTGCCTAAAATGCAAAATATGTGTGTTTTGAGAGTTTTTGAGTGTTCTCCAAGGTTTAAGGATGAAATGAAAATTATGGAAGTGAAAATAAGGGTTTTGAAACCTATAATGAAATCCCTAATTACGAAATGCACTCTAAAACTACCAGCTATGCACCTCAAGTGTGTAGTTGGTAAAATAGGGAAAAACTTGGAAATCTAGAAATGGGTATGCAAAATATGATTTTTTTTTGGAATTTTAAGTGTTTAGGGATGTTATAGAACCTAAGGAGGTGCCAAATGAGCTAGGGTTTTTATATGAAAAGTGAAAATGTCCTATGGATAGTATGGAGATGTAAATGCAAAGTGATGTTTTGAAATTTGACTAAATGAGATGAAAATGACCCTAAGGTATGCAAAATGATGATTAGGGTTATACTTTGGACTTGGAAATGATGCTAGAGGTTGGTGTATGCAAGTTGGACTATGCAAGGGATGGTGTGCTAGTGTTAATAATGACATTTGGGATCTGCAAAATGAGGATAAATGATCAAGAAGATAATTTGGTTGATAGACAAGTAGATTAGGTTTGATAGTGGAAATGATGCTAGGATTTTGATCAATACAAAATTAGGGGGGATATACTACTAGGGTAAGTCAAAGTGATGTTTAGGGACACTAGGAATATGACAACGTAATATCAAGGGTACATGCAAATTTTTTGAAATTAGGTGAAATCTTTATAAGGTATTAACCTAAGAGTTTAATGTTATGACAATAGACTTTGGATCTTGACCAAAAAAAGACAAAAAGTGATAAGATCAAAATGAAAAAGTCAAATCTACCTTGACATATATATTGTTTGACCAAAGAAAATGATAATAGAAAATGATAAAATGACCACGGTCAAGATCCATTATCCATTGACCCAATGTAATACTCTTGGGTTCATACTTTTGTTTAGATTTTGGACTAAGTTTAAACGTTTTGGGTTTAAATTATGTTTAGGTCACTCCAAATGGTAGTTATACTAATTGGATATACAATATGGAAATGTCTTAAGATGCAAAATGACATTATGGGTACAAGATGTCATTTTGGGTCACATGCAAGATGAAGTCCTACAGAGGCTTCTAAATGCAGTTTTAGGGTCCCAAAATGTAGTTTGGAGGTCCAAAGTGGTCATACATGTGTCCAAATATGCTCTGATAGTACCAAGTATGCTCCAATAGTACTAACTATGCCTATGGTGTAGTTAGGGCCAGTTTGGGCATAGTTGGTAGTTTTATTATAGAGTTGGGAGATTGGGTTGAACGGTTGCTGATTCTGAGTTTTATGGTTGCCAAGTTGATATGCCAAAAATATAGGATGCTAGGGATGATTTTATGACTATATTGGAGATTTATAATGAGGTTTATGATCTAAGGATTGAAATCTTAAGTGAAGAAAATGAAGGTTAGGAGGTGCAAGATGCAAATCAGGGCATACTAAGATAGGTGGGTCTATCCAGGTACCTAAGGACACTGCTTAATGCTCAAAATGTTGTCTAGAAGCCAAAACTAGGTCCTTAGACCACCAAGTTTTCTCAAATAGTGCCAAATATGCCTATGGTGTAGTTGGGGCTGATTTAGGCATAGTTGGTAGTTTCAGGGTGCAGTTGGTAAACTCGGCTAAAACTAAGGCAATTTTAAGTGCTAGGGTTTCCAGATTGATGCCACATTGAGCTTAATAATAGAGGACAATTCTAAGACCTAAATGAAGGTTTAGAATTATTTTTAGGACACTTGGAATGATGGTTGAAGTGTGAAAGATGAAGTTTTGGTATGTAAAGATGCAAGAATGGAAGATGCAAAGTGCAGATTTTGAGGTTGAAATGCAATGACAAAGGGATGCAATCTAAACCCTAATGAATGCAATATAAAAGATAAGGGATACTAAGTGAGGACTAAGAGATGCAAGATGAATCCTATATGATGAAAGTATGAGGCTCAAACTAGGGTGAATGCAAATGAGTTCTATGCAAGCATTAAATCCATGTTATGTCAAGCGCATTTAGGATCACAAGTGGCCATGTTGTCCAAGTGTTGAATGTATTGGAACAAAGTTTACAAATTTTTGACAAAAGTTGTAACATTTTGATAGTGTTTAATGTTTTGACAAGATTTTAATAGTTTCCAAGGTATAAATTTTCAAACTAGCTTTTATCTTGATTAATTACACACATGCAAGACACATTAAGACAAGAATAGATATTGTTAAAAGTGAATAGTCACACCACAACCTAGGCTTTAGGACTATATCCACTAAATTCCTACTTGAACTAAAGTTTAGACACAATCATCTAGAGTAGACAACTTAGGAACTTGGCACCATAGGCACCCCCTTATAGCACACTCACTTCTCGGGGCTACCAAGATCCACTTCCCATGGGGCATGACTTCCCAAGGGACTATTTTGTCAACTAAGGACCACAAGAATGTAGGATGTCTTCATAGGCATGGGTGAACCCTTGAGAAAATGGATGGAAAGGTTTTTGGCCAAAAAAATAAGGTTTTTAGTAAGGGCATTTCATTCAGCAAGTGAATGATAAAATTCTATAGAAGGTCTTCCAGCCCTGAGAACTAGGGTTTGATGCACCACAAGGTTACTAGAGGAGAGCTATCACATAGCAATACCACTAACATGACTTTCATCATAATCAATTTTATATAGAAGCTATAATATTAACTTGGATTTTGCCCATTACCACTCTAAAGTCATCCCCTGGCATATCCAATATCAGATATCTTGGTCCAAGGTAGGCTTTCTATAGAAGTCACATAGATTTCTCTTACACCCAAGATCCATGAATGGTGAGGGGAAAGAATACATCCATGTAACCTCTAGGATTTTGAGCACCACAAACATACTAAGTAGAAAAGAAAAATTTCATTTTAAACACCAAATGAAGTGTTATTTGATCTAACAAATCCACACACATGGTTTTGACAAACACATAAGATCTTCACCAACATCCTGCAAATAAGCATTAATAGTTTTTAAAGATTATGTCTTCATACAATGATCACCACATACTGAAAATAGACTATCAATAACACAAAAACATCTACCCTAGGTCCTAGAAAGAAATAGAAATCCTAAATGCAGATTCTTGAGTATGTATGCACTTTCTATGAAATAAGTGCACTCTAACAGAGAAAACTATGCTCTAGAAGGCCGGAATGGCTCAAGATGCCCCCAAGTGCAACTCAAATAGTGCTAAGTATGCCTATGGTGCACTCAGGGCCTAGAAGGGCACAATTGGTAGTTTATGGGCATAGTTGGGAAGTGAGTTGCAAAGTGTGGGGAAATGGTGCCCAAACAAGACCCAACAACTAAAACTTTGGAGTCTACCCTCCCAAGCGTGTCTAGATAGTGAAAACTATGCCCATGGTGTAGTTGGGGCCCAAAAGGGCATAGTTGGTAAGTTCCAAGTGTAGTTGGTGACTTAGGAACAATATAAAGGGGTTATGGTGGCTTGTAGGCTCTTAAAACTACCTCTTAGGGGTGCTAAGAGCACCTTATAGAGTAGAGTGCACCCAAGGAAAAAACACTAATAGAATGTCTAAATGAGAGCATAAAATCATATTACTAGTCTCCCTAATTATACTAGGTGTGATAAAGAAGAGAGAATAAGCATTATACTCCTCCAAGTGAGCTCCTTCCTTGCACCTACAAGCACAAACACAAGAAACCCAAGTTAGATAAACATGTTAACGTTGGGTTCACCAATTGTAGGACTAGAAAATGGGCTAGTGTCTAAAATAATATGATTAAATAACAAACTCAATAAAAATACATTGACACCCTCTAGTCTACCATGAAAGACAAATGAACAAAAAGGAAGCAAAGACAAATTAAAAAAAAGGAAGCAACACAAAGTTAGAAACCCCCTCTTTCATTTGTAGCTCCCATATCCTTCTTTCTTCTCCATATGATGTAGCTCCACATTGCCTATAATGCACACACTTATGAAGAAAAATCCTATGATAGTGATGATGCTATGAGAATACTAGAAGATGTGATTTAAGTGTGAGAGCAAGAGTGGGAGACTATAATGCTAGGGACTCAAAGACTTAAGAATTAGGACTCAAGGATTGAAAATGAGAGGAAGAATGCTCATTTTATAATCAACATGGGAGATGAGAGCATCAAAATTGTCACTTGGATATGTGACTTTCCAAGAGACTCCTTTGAGAATCCATGATGCATATGATGCAAGATGCTAATTTTAGGATTCTATGATGCTTGGAAATCAAACAAGGCTAAATATGGAAGAGGATCTGTGACACATCATATGAAACCTCAAGCCCACTTAAAGCCAAGAAACTATGAAAAGGAAGCCAATTATGGATGTGCGTAAGGAATAAGAATATTGGATTATGAGATATCTTGGCCAAATGTCAATGGAGAATGAATGAGGTGTCATACCCATGTCTCATGATGATGTCAACATTATGTGGGATATTTGAATTTAAAATCCATCATTTCACACAAATAGGAATTAGTAAAGATGGAATTAATGGTGGAAAATAAGACTTAGGAAATTATGAATTTCCATGCTTTATGAATGATAAATCAATTAATTACTATAATTAATTAATTAAGGATGATAATTAGGAATACTAATTAGTAACAACGATAGGATTAAATTATGGGTTATTTAATCCGATAGAGAAAATTAGTAAATGATTGACCAATTTGATTGATTAAGTGCAATAGTATCCTTTGATGAAAATGTGAGGATGATGTGGATTGACTAGGATGATGATGGATAGACCAAATCCATGGTCAAATTGATTGATTGATTAACATGCCAAGGACACATGACATGAATTAAAGACATGTAACACTTAACTGATATCGTAAATGCTATAGGATCGAGATTGATTGATATGGTTGACCATAATAATATCTATGGATGTAGTCAATATTATTAAAATGGTTTGATGATGGCATGATTTGACACTAAGAGGCTTGATAATGTCCATGATCAAATAACAAGAATGATGGTTTGACCTAGCACTAAAAGCCATGATAGTACTAAGATAAGATTGATAAGATTTGATAGATTAATAGGTTTCCAAGGCACTAAAAGCCACAAAATTCCCAGGATTCAACAAATGATGATAGGTTTTGGATTTTTGACACATTATGAGCTCATTATGACTAATTTTGGGTGATTCTGAGTTGATTTGAAATGGTTTTGACATGACATGCAATTGATGTGAAAGAGGATATGAATGATGAGATATGATCAAATTAGCGAAAAGATTGGAGTTAGTAGAATGATAAAATGGGATGAGTTAGTATGAACATGTGATGAAACTATAGATGCAAACCATTTTTGAGCATCTATAGGAAGGTGAAACAAAGTCTTGAGCTACTTCAATTGTTTTAATGGCCCAAAGTGGTCTTTTCTACAAATTTTCTTCAAGGTTCATAATTTGAATTTTATCTTTGATTTCTTCTAAGTTCTCTCTCTAGGACCCAAATTCACTATTTCTTTCAGAGCTAGATAAAGGAGAAGGTTCATCAAAAGTTATGGCTCTTTTGAATGCAAGATCTTCTTCAAAGATTAAATCCCCACTAATTTCAATACACTTCTATCTAGGTATGAAAATCTTATATGCCTTAGATGCTTCTGTTGGCATTATGATACATTTTTGTCATTAGTTACAACACTTATTAGATTCTGAATGCTTACCGAGCTCTCACCAGAAGCCAAGCTTTACCTAGTTATCAGATTTTACCAAGTGATCAAGGTGAACAAAGAAGTCAGTGCTTACCGAGTGATCAAAGTGAACAAAGCAGCCAATGTTTACCGAGTGTTCGAGGTAAAGAAAGGAATCAATTTTACCGAGTGAAGATGTACTTAGTATTGACTAAGAACTTCATGATAACCGAGCTCCTGAGGTTATCAAGGAAATTAATTTTACCGAGCTCAGATGTTTATCAAGGAAATTAATTTTACCGAGCTCAGACGGTTATCAAGGAAATTAATTTTATCGAGCTCGGATGGTTATCAAGGAAACCAACTATCATCGAGTCACAAGGTTCCATCGAGTGTTTCCTTTGATCACCGAGCTACAGTTCAGATAGAAGTATTCATCGAGTGACATCTCTTCTACCGAGTCTCCAGTGGTTACCGAGTTCAGAACTACTCGAAGTGTTTAGTATGGACCGTGCCTTCACTTCTACCGAGTGCATGACGATGCCGAGTAACGCAGTGGACGCCGAGTATCAGAAGGACACTGAGTCAGTTCAACGAACTTGAGTTTTTACCTTGGGCCGACTTTGTATAGAGATTTGCACTTGTTGTTTTGGCCGACCTTGCATGTATTGTTTATTTGGATGGTATATATATGCAATGTATTGTATCATTCAAAGTAAGAAAAAGAAGTAAGATGAAAAAAGTAGAGTAATGGAAATAGCAATGGTAATGAATATGCGAAAGTGTGAAAGAAATACATGCGTGCGAAAGTATGTGTACTGAGTTGTGAAGGAATTCAACAAGGTCAAGTTTTGGAGCAGAAAAGTTTTATCTATCACATCAAGGTGAATCAGAGCATAGCGGATCTTATCAGAAATCAGTTGTAATCAGATCCATTGTTTCATTCTAACAGGTGAATCAGTTTTTGTAAATCCTTTAACAAGGTAGACTTAACAGTCTTTTGTAAATCTCCTAATAGAGTGCATACTTTATTGTATGTTTGTAAATCCTCTAACAAGGTGGATCTAGCAATTCTTTGTGCTCCTAATAGGGCAGATCACCAGAAGTGGTCATTATAAGCCTTAATCGGCCAACTTCATACTGCAGTAACGAAGCTTTGTGGGTTTCATCCCCACCCCAGTTTTACTTTCTATTTGGAAGGTTTTTGGGTCACCAAATCTATGTGTTCAAGTGTTGCAAATGATTTTGTTTCATGCTTACAATAGGTTACTTGGATGAATGGTGAATATATCAGTATGCAGTTTTATTGTTTGAAATTTTAGAAGTTACTGATTCACCCCTCCCCTCTCAGTAACTTGTCATATCTTGAATATTTCTAACAATTGGTATCAGAGCTAAAAGGTTCTCAAGATAAAAGTTTCACAGCTTGAGCAAAGATCAAGGAAAATGGAGATATTCAGACTTGACAAAACTATTGAGAATGAAAAGCTAGATCTGAAAATGGCCATGGCTCAACTCAATGAAGCAAAAGAGCATCTTTCACAATCCTTGAAAAGAAGAAAAGAACTTGCAAAGCAAATGAATGACCATCAATATGTTGAAGAAAAGATTGAAGATCTCTCACCATCAATTAGTTTAGATGAAGCTGACAAAGCAATCAAAGAACTTTTAGAAAAGAATGGATCTCTGCAGGAAGAAGTAAGAAAGCTCAAAAGGGAACAAGGAATCCAGTCCATCAGGCTATGCGAAATCTTGGAGCAAAGGAACAAAGCAGCTGAAGACTTAGAGGTAAGGAATAATCAATCCTATTAGCTTGAAAATCTTGTAACTCAATTATCTAATGCAAATGAAGAAATTATGAATCTGAGATCTGAGAATGAGAATTTGAGAAATGACTTAATTACTGAAAGGCAAATCAATGCAAGCTTACAAAGTGATCTAATCTCTGAAAAACAAGTCAATGAGAGAATGGTAAAATCTCAAAAGGACATGGATCAATTGAATCTGCAAAATGAAGAAAACTTTCATAAACAAAATGGTAAAGCAGGCCTTGGATACAAGGAAGAAGGTGAATCCTCCAAATAGGGTACTCAAAAGAATCAAAAACCTACTTACAACCACTGTGGTAAGTTAGGTCATACATCTAACAGATGTTGGAGCAATGGAAAAGGCAAATTTAATGGAAAGTGCTACAATTGTAATCAGCATGGACACAAAGCCAATGAATGCAAAAAGAAACCAAAATTTGAAGGTAAATGTCACAAATGCCAAAAGAAAGGTCATAAGGCATCACAATGCAAATCCAAATCATTTAATCCAGCTGAACAACTTGTCAAAGCAATATTTGGTTGGGACTACAACACTTGGTGCAGATGTCATTATTGTGGAGAATATGGTCATACTGGCATAAACTGTGCAAGGCATCACCTAAGAAAAAGGGATACCACTGTAAGATGTTATACATGTACAGAACTTGGTCATATATCTAAAAACTGCATGAACATAAAGAAAGTCGAGGATGAGAAGAAAATCAAAGTAGACAATATTCGGAAGCAAATGAAGCAGCAATGGATTCCAAAGTCTACCAAGCCAGATAATTCAAGTAATGGAATGGTCACTCAAGAAGTGAGTGACTCTACCATTTCCAATTAAGACTCATCAGGATAAAACCAGGACTGTATCTACAAAGCAATATCCTAAACAGTCCTAGAATGAAAATATGATCAAATCAGTATTTCAGATACATCAGGATCATGGTCGGTACATGACCTTACCGAGCTCAGTCGGGTGCAATAAGGCTTCTTTCACCAAGTTTCACTTACCGAGCATGGTTGGTTCTTCTCTTACCGAGTTAAGGGCGGTTTAACCTATTTTCTTTTGGTCACCGAATTGCGAAGTTTAAGCCGAACTAGTGGATGACAGTCTATCGATCACAGCTACCTCCGTACTAAACATTAATGGCAAATTTTTCATCAAAAGGCTAGAATTGAACTGGAAATCAAAATTCCATAGGCCATCAGCAAAGGTAAGAGGAAAGTGGCCAAACTGAAAACTGCAATAGGTCCTCTTATGCTCACCGAGGGACAAGGTGAAGATAAAGAAAGTGAATGAGAAGAAGAAGGAGAAAAAGAATTAGAAGAAGAGCAACCGGCAAAGAAGAAAGGCAAGGTAATCATTACCAAGCCCAAGAAGTAGCCTATTGCAGTATTTACTCAGAGGACAAGGAAAGGTATTCAGGAACCTGTATTGGTCAAGCCTACACCTACATTCGAGCAAAGGCTCAAATCATTGGAAGAAGGAACTGGCATCGCAAATTTCAAGGCATTGAAATTTGAGACAAGGACTGATGTAGAGAAAATGCAGATTGAGGAACCGGTACTTAACAAAATGGGAAAATGGAAATACTCCCTGGATCAGATTGCTCCTCATATCTCTAAAGAATTACTAGAGAGAGTACAGTCAAGATGGGAGTTAGCCACCAAGACGGTAAAAGATATATATGAGCAATCCCTGAAGAATCTTCTGCCTAGTCTCACTGGAGCAGAGGTAAAATCTGAATTGAAAACCCATGAAGGTAAAATGATGATCAGATTTCACACTTGTTTGATTTTGATCAAAGATATAGAGCATGTTGTAAATGATGCTACAAACATGTGGAAAAACATCTATCATCTACATAAGCCCAGTGTAGACCCAGTAGAAATAAAGGATGATGACAGCAGCAGCAGCAGTGATGAATCAGATAGCGCTCCATCCATCACAATTACATCAGGAGAGTTGCATACAATGATGGAAGAGAAAGAGGAAGAAGAAAAAGAGGAAGAAGCTGAAGAGGAAGATAAGGAGGATGATATGGTAAAAATTGCAGTAGCAGTTATTGCATCCCTTCCTCACTCCCCAGCTAAACCTATGACATCATCAAGGTTGGAGTCAGCTTCAGCAAGTTCATCTACACCAGATTTACCATCTACACCTGCTATATCTCAGCTCCAGGTATCATCAGTGGAAGTGACTACCACATCATCTACCGAGTTGCATCCCTCTTCGTCTACCAAGCTACACCCCTCTTCATCTATCGAGTTGGCCTCCTCGACTCCATCATCATCAATTGGTATTGCTGTAAGTTCTCCAATTTTGACTACTCCAATTTGTTCTACAATTTTGTTGCCATCTACTTTAGGCACAGTGAGCTTAGATACTATATTACCAAGTGTATCAACATTTTTGGCCAGCACTCAAATTTTTGACCCTGTACATACTCCTATTGGCACTCAAACCTCAAGCATCCTAGTTTTTACTGCTAGTCCTTCTGTCTCTACTGTTGTGTCTATTCCAAAGGTCAAACCAGTCATCTCAAAAGTCAAACAAAAGCAACCATTAAGACTTATGATCACTGGAAAGGAAATTCCTGAAGACATTGACTTGGACACAGAGATAGTAATTCCAAAGATTGACTTTGATAATGCTACCATTGAAGAAATGAGGTATGCTAGTCAACTTATTGAGAAAAAGGCTACTCAGATGCAGTTAAGATCGGAAAGGGATAAGGAATACAAGATAATTGAGGATGCCTGAAACATAATTACTGAAGCTATAGGTGTTGATGTTGATACTTCTCAACACATTTTGATTCAATTGGAAGAGGCAGTTAATAAATTCAATGAAGATGCCTCCGGACAAGAAAAGCTAATTAAGCGTGCAGAAAAGAAATTTGATAATAAGGTATTGGGGCACATTGCCCAGAACATTGCAATAAATCAGGTTGCATTAACCTCAGTTTTGGCAGATATGGAAAATTCTTTTAATAATGTAACATCTCTTTTTGCTAAGCTTTGTGATGTTACTGAGTACACTAAGGGAATAAGAGAGAAACTAAATAAAATTGATGAAGATCTGAAGGTGAGCGCATAGAACTTGAAACTTGACCCCAGTTCAAGCTCATCTCATCACCTCAAGATCAAATTTTTGTCAGAGAAGCAGGCAGAGCTATTGAGAGAAGAGGCAAGGATCCGATCTACATTGATAGATATCCAAAACATGATCCTTCCCATCATGGATTCAATGCAGAAGCACATTGCACATTCAAAGACATTAATCCATGATAATAACTTCTCCATTGCAGACCATGTGATTGAACTTTCGGCTGAAGTTCAAGTAGCTCTTTCCACCTGCAAAATTTTGCAAGAGAATTGGGATAAGACTCTCCAGCTTATTCTCCAAGTACATTCAAAGTTCATCTCTCATTTTGGTGTTTCTATATAAGTATATATATTCTTTTATTCTTTGGCATTATTGTCAAAAAGGGGGAGATTATTGTTGGATATGTATACTATGGGTGAATAAGTGTTTTCAGAGAAATTGTACAAAGGAAGACATATACAGCTCATGTAAACACTGTATGTACATTCTATGGGGGAGTTGTATATAACGAAGCTATGTATATTCAGAATCAGTCATCAGCATGTCAGATAAATTTTGTCTCATAAGTGTTTTTGTCACTAATGCCAAAGGGGGAGATTGTTGGCATTATAATACATTTTTGTCATTAGTTACAACACTTATTGGATTTTGAATGCTTATCGAGCTCTCACCGGAAGCCAAGCTTTACCTAGTTATCAGAGTTTACCGAGTGATCAAGGTGAACAAAGAAGTTAGTGCTTACCGAGTGATCAAAGTGAACAAAGCAGCTAGTGTTTACTGAGTGTTTGAGGTAAAGAAAGGAATCAATTTTACCGAGTGAAGATGTACTTAGTATTGACCGAGAACTTCATGATAACGGAGCTCCTGAGGTTATCAAGGAAATTAATTGTATCGAGCTCAGATGGTTATCAAGGAAATTAATTTTACCGAGCTCAGACAGTTATCAAGGAAATTAATTTTACCGAGCTCAGACAGTTATCAAGGAAACCAACTATCACCAAGTCACAAGGTTCCATCGAGTGTTTCCTTTGATCACCGAGCTACAGTTCAAATAGAAGTATTCACCGAGTGACATCTCTTCTACCGAGTCTCCAGTGGTTACCGAGTTCAGAACTACTCGAAGTGTTTAGTATGGACCGTGCCTTCACTTCTACCAAGTGCATGACGATGCCGAGTAACGCAGTGGACGCCGAGTATCAGAAGGACATCGAGTCAGTTCAGCGAACCCGAGTTTTTACCTTGGGCCGACTTTGTATAGAGATTTGCACTTGTTTTTTTGGTCGACCTTGCATGTATTGTTTATTTGGATGGTATATATATGCAATGTATTGTATCATTCAAAGTAAGAAAAAGAAGTAAGATGAAAAAAGCAGAGTAATGGAAATAGCAATGGTAATGAATATGCGAAAGTGTGAAAGAAATACATGCGTGCGAAAGTATGTGTACTGAGTTGTGAAGGAATTCAGCAAGGTCAAGTTTTGGAGTAGAAAAGTTTTATCTATCACATCAAGGTGAATCAGAGCATAGAGGATCTTATCAGCAATTAGTTGTAATCAGATCCATTGTTTCATTCTAACAGGTGAATCAGTTTTTGTAAATCCTTTAACAAGGTAGACTTAACAGTCTTTTGTAAATCTCCTAACAGAGTGCATACTTTATTGTATGTTTTTAAATCCTCTAACAAGGTGGATCTAGAAATCCTTTGTGCTCCTAATAGGGCAGATCACCAGAAGTGGTCATTATAAGCCTTAACCAGCCAACTTCATACTGCAGTAACGAAGCTTTGTGGGTTTCATCCCCACCCTAGTTTTACTTTCTATTTGGAAGGTTTTTGGGTCACCAAATCTGTGTGTTCAAGTGTTGCAAATGATTTTGTTTCATTCTTACAGTAGGTTACTTGGATGAATGGTGAATATATTAGTATGCAATTTTATTGTTTGAAATTTTAGAAGTTACTGATTCACCCCTCCCCTCTCAGTAACTTGTCATATCTTGAATATTTCCAACAACTTCACTATACCCTACAAAAATACCTTTCCTCCTAGATAGTTCTAACTTGGTTCTCTTTTATTTTGGAACATGGATATTTATAGGACACCCAAAAATTCTAAGATGACTAATATTGGGTTTTACTTTAGTAAATACTTCTTTAGGGGTTTTATCTTTACGATAGGAGTGAGGGCTTTTGTTTTGAAATATATATAGCAGTACAAGAGGCTTCCTCCCAAAGATAATATTCTAGATTTTGGTTTAAAATCATAGCTCTAGCAACTTCTATAATTGTCCTATTTTTTCTTTATGTTACCCCATTTTGTTCTAGATTATAAGGAACAATGTACTCCCTCTTAATCCCCAATTCTTTACAAATCCTTTTAAACAAGTTTGAGGTATATTCTCCTCCATTATCAATTCCAAGGGTTTTAATTTTATGCCTTGAAAAAATTTTAGTTAATGTTTTGAACTCTTTAAATCTTTGTAGGATTTCTTCTGATTCCTTGCATTTTAAAAAGTAAATCCATGTTTTCCTAGAGAAGTCATCTATGAACAAGATGTAATATCAGAATCATCCAAGAGAAGGAAAAAACATAGGTCCACATAAATATGAATGAATTAATTCTAGTACATCATTTTTTTTTCCTAGTACTATCATGAAAGGGACTTCTGGTGTTCTTACCCAGAGCACACCCTTTGCAAATACTTGGGTGGTATTTATTTAGTTTAGGTAATCCAATCACCATCTTCTCCATAGTTGATAAAGTTTTGAAATTTAGATGCCCTAATCTTCTATAGCTTTATGAACTAGGGCTTGAATAGATCAACTAGATTCTATGTTCAATTCATACAAATATCCTTTTCTTTAACCAATTAACTTTTCTTTCTTGATGGAGGAGTTCTTAGCCCAAGTTAATTATTTTCCATCCATGAATGCAACATTGTGCCCATCACCTTCAAGTGTTGTAATTCAGACTAGGTTTCTTTTAATTCTTGGTACATAGAGTACACCTTTAAGAAGAAGAGTGTTTCCTAATTGAAGTTTCAAAGTACAATTTCCAATTCCTTCAATGGAGTGTGTTGAGTTATCACCAATGGTAACTTCATTGTTGACCTTCTCTGATAAAGAGTCTATAGTTTATTTGTATCCCATTATATGTCTAGAAGATCCACTATCAATTACCCATTCTTTATTTGAAATTTTATTTGATAGAGAGGAATACAAAACATGGTACTTAGGATCATAAGTATATTCTTATATAATAACATTTGTACAGTTTGCTTGTTATTTGGAATTTTTGAGACAATTAGATCTATAGTGTCCAAATTTTTCACATTTGAAACACTTTATTTTAGATAGATATTTCTTGGGTTTTCCATTCTTTTGATTTCCCTTTTTTCTTCTTGAAATGTTTCTTCTTGCCCTTATAGGTGTTTTTATTAAGAACGCAAGGTTCTTCATCTTTTTCTTTTAGTTTCCCTCCTTTCTTTAGTTTTCTAGATTCCTCTTGAAGACAATCATTCTTGATTTTGTTAAAGTCTAGAAGATTATCTCTAGCACTTAATCCTTGTGCAAATGTCTCCCATGAATCTAGAAATCCATCTATAGCCATAAGAATTAATTCTGTGTCACTAATGGTGGGTCCTATGCCTGATAGTTCATCTCTAATGCCAATAACTCTTAGGAAGTAAGAATTTATCAATTCTCCTTTCTTTATCTGAATGTGATTCAGTTGCCTCTTTAGTGTGAGAACCCTAGTTGCACTATTTACTTCATATGCATTTTGTAATGCATTCATCATAACAAAAGTAGTTTGATGTTTTGTAATCATAGGTATGATATCATTTTTTACTCCATCTAAGATTATTTGAATAGCTTTTCTATTTCCTCTACTCTAGATAGATTTGTGAGGTTCAAATGGAGGTTGTTTGGATGCTCCATCAAAAAATTGTTTTACATCATTCTCTTCAAGAATCATCATGATTTTGAATTTCCAGGCATCAAAATATTCCTTCCCATCAAACCCATCCTTAGGTATGATTGTGTATGCCATTGAAGATAGGAGGTTGTTGCTAGATATATACAAAGTTCAATTTCTAAATTTTGTAGAGCCTAGGTTCAACTACCAGAGCTCTAATACCATGTAAAGTTTTTGCAAATTCTAATTGGAAATGTTCAGTAAAATCTACAACAAACTATTATCCTAAGGTATTTTCCTTTATGAAGATTTTATGTCTATTCTTGATTGTTGAGAATGATCTTCTTGTTAACATGAATATAGAAGTTGTGGCCTTTACTTTTGATCTAAATATTATATATATATATATATATATATACAATAAATTGATACGATTGTATTGCTTGAAGAAGAAGACTTAATTGTAATTGTGTGTTCTTCAATCTAAAATACTAGCCTTCCTTTATAACTAACTAAAAGTCATAACACTCCAATGGACATGTCTCTTAGCTAGGTCAATACATATGCCTCTTCCTTAAATCGGTGACTTACAAGTTTTAGTTATAATTAAATACTAACTAACACATAGTGATTAGTTTAGTTTTAATGTCACATAAAACTTCTAGGAAGTCATCATTTCATACTAGGAATAATATATAAGGCCATGCATAGTATATAGGTTTAGAAGAATAAGTGTGTACTGCATTTCTAGACCTATAGGTTATTAGGTTATATTCTTAACAGTTATGAGTTCTCTATGTATATGGTTGTATTTACTATTTAACATTGTTGGTTTACTTTCATATGAAAGTTATAAAGTAATTACTAATAATTTAGTTATGGGCAAAAGTTTGTCGAATACCGATTCACCCCCCCCCCCCCCAGCTCTCAGTATTATATATTTCTAACAACATAATAATTTCAAGCTTTTTTAGTTTAGGAAACCCTCTTACTTTCTTCATTTTAATGATATTGACTAGATTGTCAAAATTCACATAACATAACCTATTATACCATAACCAAACATCTTTCTTTGTGCAAAAAAAAATATCTCATTAGATAAATTTAGATAGAACAATCTACCTCTTGTTTGATCACCACTTCCAACAAAATTACTATCAACATCATGTATCTTTCCCTTCCTATTATGGAATTCAACTCTGTAACTTGATTTGTTCAGCTATGAAAGACTGAATAGATTATAGTTAAGTCCTTCAACACAGTAGACATTGTCACATTTAATCTTGTCAGTTAGTTGAATTATTCATTTACCTTTTACAACACATAAAATATCATTACCAAATTTAATACATCCACCTTTGTGTGGATCAATATACTCAAATTTATCTTTATCACTAGTCATATGTTTTTAACATCCATGATAAATTATCCATCTATCACTTTTGCTCAAATAAATAATCAATGTATTTTTCTCATGTTCATCATAGTGTTCTTTCATATAATCATAGACAACTTCATCATCATTACTTTTAGATTCATTTTCAGTTTGTCCTTCAGCAATATAACATGATTTCTTACCTTTGTTATCCTTGTTTTTGTTGTAGTCTCTATCATCTCTTCTTCCTATTGGAACTCTTTAGAATAACTAAGAGGGGGGTCAATCAATTATCCAAGGTCTAGATGTATAATTAAAAAATTTCATAGCTTAGTGAACACATATGCATAAAACATTTTCATCATGGATGCATCCATTAAAACATACAATCACTTAAACTTGTAGGTTATTGTCAAATCAACTTTGTAGAAATATAAACATGAAACATAAAAAATTCAATAGCACATTTGAGACAATGATTTAATGTGGAAAACCAATTTGGTAAAACCCACCAGTAACATGCTACTCATTCTTACTCTTCTAAAGTGTTGCCCTATGAAAGGCCAACCTTGTTAAAGGTTATAATGCACATGGTTAAATGTGACTTGGTTAAAGGATTTCAATCACCTAGTTAGGAGTGAGCCTTGTTAGAGGACTTTAGATCATTCACTTCGAATGTCACCCGGTTAACGATTTACAAATGATTGTTAGGTCAAGCTTAATCCAAAGGATTTACCCTAAACTAGTACAATGATTAGAAAGTAATAGTAAGGCTTGATCTAATAACAAATTTCAACACACTTGTAGATTACAGATCTTTATTTTAGTCTTTCATTCTTCTTGTCTTTCACACACTTAAGCTCTAATAGCTTTTTCACCCTTCAAAAATCCAAACCCTTAAGCCTTCTTTCTTTGCATGCCAATGTAGTCTCTTCTCTTAGGTCATTGAATGAAGCAATGCTATAAAATCCTTTTTCTTCCTTAGGTTCTTGCACATGACAACCTTTTCTTCTAACTAGCTATCTCTATAAATAGAGAATTAAGATCTTTAATCATTCATCCTCCATCATCCATTTTAGGGTTAGGTTAGATTAGGCAGGATTCAATGAATCTACCCATCATTTTATTTCATTCCCTTCTAGAAACTTCCCCTTCAATTCTTTTTGAATTTGACTCAAAATGGTTCACCATTGATTCTGTGCCACCATCTCATCAAACTTATGTTCCACATAGTTTACATAATCCAAGAGATCAAACTTGTCAACTCAGATTCATTGAATTCTTGATCTTTCTAATAATACTAACACTAGGCATTAACTGGCTTTCTATGCTCAACACATACTAAATTGCTTGATATCCTCTATCCAAATGCTCATCATGAACTAAAGTTTATTGGTGTTTGACATCAACTAAACTTTAATTATCTTACACTAAAATTGACTTTTCTTGGGTCCAACTAATTTTTTTCTTGGCTTACTCTAATTTTTCTTGGCACATACTATGCAAATTGTTAATCTTGGTAGACAAACTTCATTTCATATTTTCTTTTGAACTTAATTGGTTTAACCATCCTTTGCAACCTTAAGTAGATTATCAATGCACTATAATATCACTATTTAAACTAATCTCTGTACTCATTTTCCATATCATAACTTAACCTTTCCTCTAGGTGCTATTGTTACCTCATTTGATAAAATCCTCTTCATCAATCAAACAAGTGATAGTACTTAAATTATATAAGCAATTGTCTTACTAGCAAGTAGTAAGTTTCACATTATTGACAAAACAATGATTGAAACATAGTTATCATACTTGTATCAATTTGTTTTCAATAATATTCCTCTTTAGCATTGATGGAAAACCAAACTGACCAAAACTAATTAGTATAACTAACAAAATACCAAAAATAAAATAATTCCTTGTATTGAAATCTCTCCCTTTATCAACACTTTTCATCTTCTAAATAGGTTACAAAATTTTGTTTTGATCAACAGAAAATTGTTCAACTCATCATTATGACTTCCTCTTGACCACTTCTTATTCTCCTTTGACATTAACTCCCTCTTACTAGGTATTCATGTTTCTTTTGTATTTTCTTTCATCTCCCTTAGTAGGATCAAGTAGATCAGGATTGCTCCCTCAATTCTTGACAATTGTTTGTCTTTCTCCCTTAATGATTTCTCCCTCTATGAGAGAAATGCCAAAGAATTGTCATCTTCATATGTAGATATGAATATTTATAGTTTCTTCCTCTATCACCTAGCTTGTGACTGATTCGTAACTCCAGGTCTTTGATTACTTTAGGCAACTCCTAAAGTAAGATCCACTGCATGAATGTGTAATACATATCAATCAATTTGTTTGATGTAGGGCACTTCTCATGATTCTTTGATAGCCTTTGATAGGTATATCACCTCTAGTTTACCTTTTAGACACTCATGAGCATCCTTAGGTAATGCTTTTGTGAAGATATTAGCTATTTGATCTTTTGTGTTAACATATTCCATCTTCACCTCTTTATCTTGAATTGACTCTCTTAAGTAATGATACTTGATTGCAATGTGCTTAGTCTTTGTATGCATCACAAGATTGTTTGATATATTTATAGCACTTGTATTATCACAGTGAAGTATCACAGGTTCAATGATTTCTTCCTTCATACCTTTGAGTAGCTATTTGATCCATACAATGTTTGTATAATTTACTACAACAACAGCATATTTAGCTTCAACAATAGATTGAGAAATGCACTTTTATTTCTTGCTAGTCCATGTAACCATCATTTTCTCTAAGAAAAAAGCTCCTCCACTAGTGCTCTTTTTTGTTATTAATATTGTCAGCCCAATCAACATCATTGTAGGCTCTCAATTCAAAATTTTTATTTTTCTTATAGTATAGGCCATACTTTTTTGTTCCTTTTAGATATCTCATTATTCTCTTTATTTACATCAAATGATTCTCCCTACATTTAGCAGAGAATCTTGTAACTATCCCAATTGCAAAATCAAGTTTTCTATGTGCTACATATTGTAATTTTCCAATCATAGACCTATATAATGTTTGATTCAGCTCAATTGATTCATCATTCTTTGGCAATTTATGTCTTGTCACCATAGGTGTGCTTACTGGCTTGGAATCCTCCAATGCAAAAAAATTCAATATCTCCTTAACATAGTTTGACTAAGTGATGTATATACCACATCCCATTTGATGTACTTGCAAACCCACAAAGAACTTGATCTCTCCTAACATAGACATCTCAAATTCTTTTTTCATTTCATTTACAAAATCCTTACATAAAGTATCTTGACCTCCAAATATGATATCATTAACAAAAAATTTTAAAAGTAAAATACTTTTGCCTTTCTCTCTCTTCAAGTATAGATTGATGTTATCATTAGTCCTCTGAAATCCAATCTTCATAAGATAATTATGAAGCCTTAATACCATGCTATTGGTTCTTGGTTCAAACCATATAAAGCTTTGTGTAGTCTACATACCATGTTTTTATTATCAGCATCAACAACTCCTTCTAGCTATTCTATATAAACCTCTTCCTCTAATATACCATTCAAAAATGCTGAATTAACATTCATTTGGTAAACTTTGAAACCTTTGTATATAGGTTACACAAATATATTTCTTACTCCTTCTAGTCTTACAATAGGAGAAAATGTTTTTCCATAGTCAATTCCTTCTTCTTGTGCATATCCTTTACAAACTATTCTTGCCTTGTTTCTTGTGACTTTACCATTTTCATCTAACTTGTTTCTATATACCCACTTAGTACCAATCACATTTTTATCTCTTGGTCTAGGAACTAGAGTCCATGTATTATTTTCTCAATTGGTTCAATCTCTTCTTCTATTGCTTTTCTCTAGTCCACATCTTCTAAGGCATCTTTTACTATTTTAGGTTCTTGTATGCTCAGAAAACATGTATCATTTCTCAACTTGTTCATGGTCATTGCTCTAGCACTTTATCTCCAATGATTTATGTAGTAGGGTGATGTCTTTTGATATACTTAGACAATCTTGGTTCTTCTCTATTTCTTCATTTGGTCTCTTAACTTCTAAATCACTTTGTACATCTCTCTTAGGTAGTTCAACAGCTCTTTCATGTACACTAATCAAAGAATCATAATGTGCCTCAACTTCATTTTGTAACTCGACATTTGAATGTAACTTGGTTCTTGAATGCAACTTGACATTCATAGTATGTGACTTGGTACTCACTAAAACTTGTTGTTGGTTTGTAGCTTGGTTTAAAACATCTTCATTAGTAGGAATACCTTCATAAAAGTATAAAAATGATTTATATTCTTGTAGTTCTTTCATAGGTTCAGCCTCATATACTTTTGTATATTCATCAAATTTCACATTTGCACTTTCCACAACTTGTTAGTGTTATTATTTAAGCACTTATAATCTTTACTTCTTGTGGAATAACCAAGGAATATACCCTCTTCACTTTTTACATCTAGTTTACCATTCCTAAAATATTTGATAATATAACATTTTCTTCCAAATACCTTAAAATATTTTACATTGGGTGAGTATCCATACCATAGCTCAAAGGTGTTGAATGAGTACCTTTCTTGACTTACACACACTTCAAGATATACATAGTTGTACTTACAACTTCTCTCCAATATTTCAAAGCAACATTTTTCTCCATCATTACTATCTTAGCACAATCTATTATGGACATTTTCCTCCTTTTAGCAATTCCATTTCATGGTGGGGTCCTAAGAGCAGATGTATGTCTTTTGATTTCTCTATCATTACAAAACATCTCAAACTCATTTGATGTAAATTCTCCTCCTCTATGATATCTCAATTATTTTAGAATTTTACTTGTTTCCTTCTCAACTCTTACTAAGTACCAATTAAACATTTGGAAAACATTAGATTTCAAAAACATAATTGTCATCACTCAATAATAATCATTAGCAAGTAGCATAATATAATTATCTATTTTGTAGCTTTGTACTTCAATTGGTCCACACAAGTCAGTATTAACAATCTCTAATATTCCTTTAGAGGTATGAATCTTACTCTTAAAACTTGACTTTGTCATTTTGCCTAATTGACATTGTTTGCAAATTATATTGTCAGGTTTCTTTAACTTAGGAAAAACTCTAACTCTTCTCATGTTATTGATACTAACCAAGTTATCAAAATTGACATGACATAACCTCTTGTGCCATAGTCATACATTATCAAATTCTTCAATTAAATAAGTAGAATCCTCTATATCAAGGTAGAATAGATTACCTCTAGTTTGATAACCTTTTCTAATTAGTTTTCCATTTGTGTCATATATCTTAGAAATCTTGTTTTCAAACTCAACCTTACAACCTAAATTATTCATTTGTGACACACTCAACAAGTTATAGTTAAGTCCTTCAACATAGTAAGCATTGTCACACAAAATATGTTCTATGAGTTTGTTAGAACCTTTTCATTTTATCAAATAGAGTGCATCATTACCAAACCTTACACTATTTCCATCATAACAATTCAAAGTAATGAGCTTACTTTTGTCTACAGTCATGTGATGTGAACACTCATTGTCAATTATCCATCTATCATTCTTATTTACACAATAAAATAGTGTAGTTGCCTCATCTTCATCATTTTCATCCTTCATTGAAACATACACCACTTCATCATCATGATTGTAAGATCCATCTATTGTTTCCTCTTTTGTAATGTAGCAAGAGTTCTTTTCTTTGTCTTTGTAATCTATGTTTTCTTCATCTCTTCTACTTTTGTACTTATCTCCACCTCTATAATTCTTCTTTAGTAGCAATAAAACCAACCTCATTGCAATTGACACACATGATAGGTAACTTACCTTTACCTCTATGAAATCTCCTTGCTAGTAGTGCTTCAAGTTGATATACATCTTCTTCATCTATATCACTATCACTGGACACATATTTTGCCTTTTTATTCTTCTTCTTGTTAGGTTCCTTCAATGGCAACTTAGATTTGAAAGTAGATTCAACATTGTTAAGTTTGTAAATGTAAACATTAGATAGCTCAAAATTAGTGGTCCTACCTGCCAAACCTTCAAGAGTCAGGCCATTCCTTGGCATACATCTCAGTTCTTGTATTGCAGAAACTCTAATAGCATAGATGGGAAATAATTTTCTCAAAAATTTTCTAAGTACAATATCATCATCTATTTTACTAGTAGCTCCTCTTATTGCATCAACAACATCTTTTATCCTAGAGTAATATTGGGAAATATTCTCACCTTTTTGCATTCTCATATCATCAAACTTACCTCTAAGACATTAAGCTTTGGCTCTTAGAACATTCTTGTCACCTCCATAGATAGTGTGTAGAGCATACCACATTTTCTATGCATTATCACAAACCTTGATATCATCAAACTCAGCATAGCTTAGAGTAGAGGAAATCTCCAAAATTACCTAATTGTGTTATTTCTTCTTTTTCAGATCTTTAGTAGTTTAGACTCTAGCAGGATCAACATGCTCAACAACAATGGTAGATTGTACATGATCTCCAAGATCTCCTAGGTGTAGCTTCATTAGACTTTTCCATGTAGGAAAGTTATCTTTATTAAGCTTGGGTACCTCTCTTTTTGATATCTTGGTCTTTTTGCTTCTAGTACCTTCAAACTAGTCCTCTTAAGTAGATGGCTTTGATATCAATTGTTGGAATTCTTTAGAATAACTAAGGGGGGTGAATCAATTATTCAATGTTTAGATGTACAATTAAAAATTTTCACATCTTAGTAAACCAATATCCATAAAACATTTTCATCATGCATGTATCCATTCAAACATACAATCACTTAAACTTGTAAGTTACTATCAAATCAACTTTGTAGAAATGTAAACATGAAACATAAAAAATTCAATAGAACATTTTCCACATTGATTTAACATGGAAACCCAACTTGGGGAAAATCACGAGTAACATGCTACTAATTCTAACTCTTCTAAATTGATATCTTGTGAAAGGCCAGCCCTACTAAAGGTTACAATGCACACTATTAAATGTGACATGGTTAAATATTTTAATCACCCTATTAGGAGTGAGCCTTGTTAGAGGAATTTTGATCATTCACTTGGATTCACTTGGATTTACAAATGACTGTTAGGTCAAACTTAATCCAAAGTATTTACCCTAGATTGGTACAACAATTATAAATTAATAGTAAGGCTTGATCTAATAGAAACTTACAACACACTTGTAGATTATAGATCTTTGTTTTAGTCCTTCATTTTGCTTGGCTTTCACACACTTCATCTTTGATATCTTGTTCACCCTTCAAGCACCCATACCCTTAAGCCTTCATGCTTTTCTTGCCAACACCGTCTCTTCTCTTAGGTCATTGAATGAAGCAATACCCTAGACTCCTTGTCTTCCTTAGGTTCTCACACATGACAACCTTTTCTTTTGACCAGCTATGTCTATAAATAGAGAATTATGAATTTTTTTGTTCAGCCTCCATCATCCATTTTAGGGTTAGATTAGATTAGGTAGGATTCAATAAATCTACTCATAATTTCATTTTATTCCCTTCTAGAAACTTCTCCTTCAATCCTCTTGGAATTTACCTCAAAATGGTTCACCATGGATTCTATGCCACTAGCACATCAAGCTTATCTTCCACATAGTTTACATAATCCAAGAAATAAACTTGTTGGCTTAGATTCATCAAACTCTTGATCTTTCTCATAATGCTAATGCTTAACATTATTTAGCTTTTGATGCTTGGCACATACTGTATTGCTCGACATCCTCTATCAAAATACTCAACACGAATTAAAGTTTACATGTGATCAACATCAACTAAAATTTACTTGGCTTACATTGTATCACTGGGCTTATACTAAAATTGAGTTTGGTTGGCTCCAACTAACTTTTTGCTCAGCTTATAGTAACTTTTCTTGACACCTACTATGCAGATTGTTAAGCTTGGTAGACAAACTTTGTGTAACTTGTTCTTCTAAAATTAATCAATGTAACCATCCTTTGCAACCTTAAGTAGATTATCAATGTATTGTGATATCACTATATTAACTAATCCTTGTACTTGTTTTCTATATCATAACTCAACCTTTCCTCCAGGTGCTATGGTTACCTCATTTGATCAAATCCTCTTCATTAATCAAACAAATGATAGTACCTAAATCATATAAGCAATTGTCTTACCAACAAGTAGCAAGTTTAACATCAGTGACAAAAAAATGATTGAAACATAGTTATCATACTTGAAACACAGTTATCATACTTGTATCAATTTATTTTTAGCACTTCCTTTATCATTTATTTCCTTCCTTTCATCCTTATCCACTCTATCATGAGACCTAGCAGCAATATGACTGACTTTATTGCATGAAAAAAGATAATAAATAGTTTATGTTTCTATTTACCTTTTACTCTTACAAATAATTTTGCAAAAAGGGCTTCAAGTTCATCAATCTCATCATTAGAAATGTCATTTTCACTCTTCACATGTTTCCCTTTCCTTTTGTAAGAATCAATAGTAGCAGGTGTGGAGTTGTCAAAGTTAGACATCTTAAAAGTAGTTAGTCTACCAATTACTCCTTCCAGGTTCAAAGTGTTACTTGGTGTACATCTTAGTTTTTGAACTACAAAAACTATAATGGCATATATAGGGAGTAAATTCATCAATACCTTAACACAGTTTCATCTTTGATTTCTCCATTTGTACCATGAATAGAATTAACTTCTTTGACTCTTGTGTAGTATTGTACTATATTCTCACCTTTCATCATTCTCATGTCATCAAATTTACCTCTTAGGCTCTTTGATTTTTCTCTTGATGCATTTTCATCACCTCCATATATGGTTTTCAATTTGTCCCACATTTTCTTTTCACTCTCATCAAACTCATTATAGCTTAGGGTTTAGTCAATCTCCAACATTGCTTGATTGTGTTCTTTTTTCTTTTTTTTTTTGCTTCAAATGATCACCTAGTAGAGGAGTAGTCATTATCTTCATAGACTCATTTTCCAAAAATTTGATACCAATTTCAATGATATTGGATATATGCAACCTTATCAAGGTTTTCCATGTAGAAAATCTCTTCTTTTTCAGCTTTGGTACATCTCTCTTGATCATCATCTTTGGCTTTAAGTACCTTCAAAATTTTCTCTATAAGCACTGAGCTTTGATACCAATTTTTATAAATGTTAATAATAATTAAGAGGGTTGGGTGGGGGGAGGGGTGGGTGAAATGATAACTTAAGGTCCATAATTACCATTTAAATAATTAAACATAAAACACTCATTATTCTTCTTATCATGTTGTTGTTTGGTCTCTACTGTATTGATTACTATCCCAAACATAACATACTATTTATAAACTTTATCAAATGTAAAACATATAAAGCATTAGACACAAGTTTGAGACTAAGATTTTATGTTGAAACCCAATTTGGGAAAAACCACTAGCAACATGTCACCACTTTTCACTCTTTCAATGTGAGCTTTGTTAGGATCCAACCTTGTTAAATATTTACAATACACATTGTTAAATGTGACATAGTTAGAGGATTTAATCACCCTATTAGGAATGGCCTTTTTAGAATAATTTGATCATTCCATTTCCTTGATAAAGGATTTACCTAGACTATTAAGTCCTTTAAATGACTTTTAGGTCAACCTTTGTTAAAAGGATTTCAATACAAACTATTTACAATGATTAGAAAGAAGATAATAGGGTTTTAATCTATATGATTGCAACCCACTTTGCAAGTTCATATCACTATTTAGTCACTAATAAACTCTTCATTGTCATGTATGTTATTTAATCTCTTGGAAACCATTCAAGAAATCAATCTTCTCCTTACAATAAAACTTAAGCCATCTACTCAGATTTCACTTATCAATATTAGCAATATCTATGCAATAAATCTCCTTGTGCTTCACAATTACTCTTACACACTTGTCCATCTCTCATCAACCTTTTTTGTACATACTCTACACATACACTCACACACATTCATTTTACTCTATACCTCTTTAAATTGGAAATTATTTCTTTGCCATTTTCCAAGATCACCGTAGATCTTAGGGTTTATGATCAAGTTCAACATAATTCATTGTAGACGTCCAACTTCTTGATCATTGTCTAGAAACTTCTTTGAAATCCATCTATTATGACTTCACCTAATCCTCACCTTGAATCAAATGATCCAACTCAACAATTTTATCGTCACCATGATTTACATCTCCCAAGAAATCAATTGAGTCAGCTAGAAATCATGATTTCCTCAAATTCATTCTCAATAGTGTTACTCCATAATCACTAAATTCTAACACTCAATCATCACTTAATTAATTTTTAATTGTAGAACTTCTATCTTGGCATTAAATATCTTGATTAGTTGATACTAATTCTCAATTAATACTAGATTTTCTTAGGACTTACTATGATTTGGTTGGCACTAGCATCACTTGGCATTCCTTAACCATTTTACTCTATTTTTTAGCTTAGCTTAACTTTCTCGATATAAAAAATCACTTTGTCTTACCAAATTCTATCTACATATCTGAAAAACCTATTTGTTAGGTGCAAGCTTAAAAAGGAAAACATTAGTTATTCATGGATATCAAGATTAAAGAAAATGAAATACAACTAACTACTTGAGTTTTACAAGGAAATGCAATGAAGAAATAGAGTCCCATGCAACTTCAAGAGTAGCTCAACAAGCAAACCCATAAGAGGCCTTGTTGGTGTGCTCTAAGTTGAGGAATGTAGATGTGTTCTCCCAAAAACATCTATGGAGAATCTCATCAAATTTGTTTCAATGTATGCAAGAATGTGAATATGAATCTATACTAAGGTGTATGTAGAATGCCTTCAAGAAATAGCTAATAAATAAACCAATCTCCAAAGGATGTGAAGGTGGATGCAATGAAGTAGACTAACAATACTATACTCCCTAAAAATGTAATAACTAGGAATTGACAATCCAAACAAATACCAAAGATTATCTCTAAGCATATAAATCTCTATCAAATTCTAACAATATCCTAGCATGATCACTATGCAATGAGGGGAGATTGATCTCTAGAGCTCTAGCACTATACTAGCATTATCACAATGAAATGTAAGTATGGTGATCTATATGCTTGAGTCAAGGGCTTTATTTATAGGAATTTGGACAGGTTTGGGGAGGTGTCACCCACATGGCATCCACATAGGAGCCACATGGGAGACACACAAGCCATGCAAGGGTGGTATTGGAAATGATTAAGTAAAAGGAAGTAGTGGGCTGAATTTAAAATAGAAGTGTGTGGGGGACATGTCATAGTGGTGAATTAGAAAATGAGAGAGTGGTAGGCATGTCATAGTGGAAGAATAAACAATGAGGAGTGGGATGGGTAAAGGAATAATGTCATAACTAAAACATTTAAGAAATTATTGATGTGGAGACATGTCATAGTGGAGGAATAAAAAATGAGTAGTGGGATGGGTAAAGGAATAATGTCATAAATTTTATAATTAAAATATTTAAGAAATTATTAAAGTGGAGACATGTAAGGGATAAATGAATTAAAAATTAATTTATGGGTTATGTGGACAAAGGAAGAATAAATGATTTTAAGAAATCATTTACTAAATTTGGTAAAGGAGAGGTTAGGATTAAGATTAACATAGGTTAATCTTAATTGAGGTTTAGGAAAGTCTAAGCATGTGGAGGATTTAACTAAATGAAATTTATTTAAAAGTGGATTTATGCTGACATTGTGCATTAAATGAATTTAACATATTAGGGGGGAGTATTTAAATTAAATTCAAATACATTATGAAAATGAACATGTTTAATTAAGTAAATTTAATTAAATAAGTAGAAGAATATGAAAATATATAATAAATAAATAAATAAATAATTTTAGTGTCAAGGGAGATATTAGATCAATTAATATAGTGTTTAGGACAATTTTAAGTGTCTACATTTTTTCCCTCTTTGATGTAATTGTGGGCAAACATTGCATCAAAGAAAAGTAAAACATAGGTTACCCTAGAGAAGAGAGGAGTCACAAGAATTGTGTCATAGTGATGATAAGGGAGGAGGGTGCCCCCTCACAAACATAGGGGGAAAAGAAAAATTGTGTTAAATTTTCATGAAAAGACCCTTGGAGAAAACAAAGAAGAAGAAAATTGAAATAGAAGAAAAAGACACTTGTCTCGAACAACTCACAATGAAGCCTTATACTACATGAAGCCTAATTACATGATACTAAAGGATCTAGTTGTGTTCATATGGGAGAACACACCATAGTTTGATATTGCAAGACTAGTTATGCAACAAATGCTATAGTAGCTTGGATGACAAAGTTCATTTGTGTGGACTAGACTCTTAACACTATAGAGACTTTAGGAATATATATGTAGATTTCATAGTCATGATAGAACAAATTACATATATGAACTAGAGAAGTCTAGGTACAGACAAATTCTTTTGAAGAACTTTGGGGTAAGTGTGCTAACCCATTGCCCATAGTAACTAATGCGTAAACATAACTCTAAAAATAACATAGATGTACTAAAGAATCATGAAAAAAATCATACTATAAAAGATGAGTGTAGTCAGTTTGAGCCATTAAATTCATACCACAATGTTGAAGATCAAAGTATGCCTAGGAAGGCTATCATTGATACAAAAAGATAAAATTAAGAAAAAGACCTTATGACTAGGTAGTCATTTAGTCCATAGTTCTTGCCACGAACCTTATTCTGATAGTGATATTTTTGTCTCAATGTAGGAAAGAGTCATTCTATGTGGCATTTGTTTCTTGTGTAATAGTTTTCCATGGGTATTGGTAATTACCGTAAAAAGAAAAAGTTCATCAAATATTTCAATCTCAATGTCAATTTTGTGTAGGTTTTTTGATATATTCAGTATTTTGGAAAAGAAAAGCTCAATGAGATGGAAACAAAGTGAAACCTTATTATGACCATGTGATGGGAAAGTGCCTTATAGACTTAAGATTTTTGATGGAAATGAAAGTGTACAAATGCCTCATAGACAAGAGGTCTTTTTATTAGTGGTATGAAAAGTGTGAGTCAAGTAGTAATCTTGCACAAATATGGTTTGAAATGAAGGAAATTATGTGGAAGTAGGATGAGGATTTTTGGAATTTTTTTTTCAATTTTTGGATTTTTGTAGAACTTAGCAACATTGTATAAGAACCATGAAACTCAAGCATAGAACCACTTGAGGTGATGATATTTATAGGCCTAGGGAGAAAACCTCCCTCTAAAGTGGAAATCTAATATGCCCTAGAACCATACTTGGCTATAGTGATAAACAGACCAAGCCAATTGGCTTCAAACTTTCCTTTATTTTCTCAATTCTAGATATTTCTCATGTTATGATGCAATACTAGGTCACTAACCTCAAAATCCTAAGGTTTGAACTTTTCTTGAAACTCAAGTTGAAGGTGATGTTAATACATGTGGAGGTGGTTTAAAGCATTGAGGCATCTCTCATTAAGGAGTTGCAACTCTTGCAACCATGCAACTTGATATTTTTCTTCATACATCAAATTCTCGAGAGATATTCTGAGTGAAGGGAACTCAATTTTAATGGGTAGGATAGCCTTAGAGCCATAAAAAAGGGAAAATGGAGTGGATCCTATGACAGTATGGATGGAGGTACAGTAGGCCCTAAGGGTTGGAGCAATTTGGAGATGCCAGTCATAGCTAGTGATGTCAACTATTTTCGTGAGGACTTTCAAAATGGTTTTATTAATGGCTTCTACTTGACCATTTCCTTGGGGGAAGTATTTGGTGGAGAAATCTTGGGTGATTCTGAACTTCCTACACAATGTGTCAACCTCCTTATTTTTGAAAGGAGTCCAATTATTAGTCATGATGTCTTGGGGAATGCCAAAATGATAGATGATGTAGTTGAAGATGAACTTTATACTTTTGGCCATTGGTAGAATTTTGATATATTTGACCAACATGATCAAAATCCAACTCTGAAAAGGGCAATGGTATAATGGTAGGCTGAAGGTCTAGGGAGGGAGTGTGTATCACATCTCCATGTTGCTAACAAGGAACACATCATTTCACAAAATGAAAGGCATCAACTTCTATAGTAGGCCAAAAATAAATTGTTCTGAGGAGATTTTTTGCCAATGTAAGTCCACTTGAATGGGCTCCACAAATTCTTTGGTGAACCTCTTCTAATGTCATTCTGACTTCATCTAAATTGAGACATTAGAGGAGGGTTCCATTAAAGTGTTTTTAGAAAAATCTATCACCTAGGATAGGGTAGCAAGCAGTGCAATGAATGAAGGTTTTACTTTGGTTTGTGGAAAGGGCTACGGGGATTATTTTATGATGAAGGTAGGTGAAAATGTTAGAATACCATAGAGACTTAGGACTAAAAATCTCACACACTAATTCAAATTGCTCATAACCAGGAAGGAAAATATTCTCAACAAGAAATTCACACTTAGAACCATATTCAAGCATGGAAATTATGGAGGCTCTGGTATCTATGGAATCTACTACTTTTTTATTTATCCTTGGTATCATCTAAAAAGCTATCTCAATGAAATTTTGTTTAAGCTCTTCTACTATGTAATGATATGGTAAAAAAATTTCATCCTTTGTTTGATATTCATTGATAACTTGTTTAATGACAAATTGGGAGTCTGCAAAGAGAAGAAGGCTCTTAATATCACATTAGATAGCTTGATGTAGCCCTGCTACTAGTCCTTCATATTTAGCTATGTTTGTGCAAGCACATGAAATTTTGTAAGAATTTGGTATGAGATCTCCTTGTGGTGTAACAAACAAAATTCCCATCCTCAATCCCTTTGTGTGAAGGAGCCATCAAAAAATAGCTTTCATTGTGTACTAGGGGTGACAATCATTATTGAATCATTTGGGAAATCAGCTATAATAGGATGATCTCCTTTAAGAGGAGCTTCTGCTAGTTGGTCGATAATAATTAGGACTTTTATAGCCTTATAGTCTACATAGACAATATAAAATTCACTTAGAATTAGGATCCATATTGCAGCATGGCTAACAAGTGCAACTTTAGATAGCAGATATTTGAGAGGATCTATTTTAGCAATGAATTTTGTAGTATGATTAAGCATGTAATGGCACAATTTTTGTGTATATAATACTATGGAAAAGCATGCTCTCTCCATAGCAATATAATTCAACTCATATCTAACTAATGTTCTACTAAGATAGTAAATAGCTTGTTCATTTCCTTTTTCATCTAGCTGGGCTTAAAGGATAGCTAGTGCAACTGTAGTAGTAGAGATATACAAGATCAATGGTTTTCTAGCTATTGGAGGAACTAACACTGGTGGATTAGCTAGATATACCTTGAATTTCTCAAATTATTTTTGGCATAAGAAATCCCAAGTAAATTTTATATCTTTTCTAAGAAAGTGTTGTAGTGGATTGATCTTATCTGCTAATTGAGATACAAACCATTTTATTGACTACAACTACCCTTGAAAGCTATATAGTTGTTTCAAAGTTTTAGATGGAGGCATTTCCATGATGGCTTTTACTTTTGCTAGACCTATTTCCATGCCTTTTCTTGATACTATCTAACATAGAAACTTACCTTATTGTACACCAAAGGCACACTTCTTAGGATTAAGGAAGACTTTCTATTTTTGCAACCTTTCAAATATTGTTGTAAGAACTACAAAGTGTGATTCTTGTGTCCTTGATTTTCCTAGAATGTCATCCACATAGTCTTTTATTATCACATGTAGATGATCATGGAATATTGTGGTCATGGTATGTTGATAAGTGGTTTCAACATTCTTTAAGCCAAAAGGCATGACTTGATAATGAAAAGTGACTCATGGGGTGGTAAATGTTTTTTTGTATTGATCTTCTACAATTTTAATCTAATTATACCCATAGAAGCCATCCATGAGTGATAAAATTTCATGTTCAAAAATCAAATCCAATATAATGTCTATGTTTGGTAATGTTAAACCATCCTTAGGACATGCAAGATTGAGGTCTTGAAAGTCTGAACATATGTGGATGCTCCTAGATGCTTTTTCTATAGGTACAATGTTGGTTATCCATTGAGGATAATCAATAAGTCTAATGAATTTTTCCTCTAGCATTTTCTATAATTTTTCTTTGACTAAAAGGGCTACCTTAGGATGCATCTTCTATAACTTTTGTTTAATGGTTCTAATATTTGGATCCAGTAATAGGTGATGCAAAACTAAGTCTGTTTCTAAGCTAGGCATGTCTTTTTATGTCCATACAATTTTTATTTTTTCCTTTCTGTAAGAACTTAGTCATGACTTCATGTTCTGCTAGACTTAGGGTAGCAATAATGCAAGTAATTTGTGGATTATCTAGAGTACCCAAGTTAAATAGAATGGTGTCTTCAATCAAGAGTCATGACTTTTCTAGTGGTAATGTTCTGAATGACAAGTCAATCTCTTCCTCTTTTGGCACCTCTAAGAGGTTTTCACTAGATGATGTGTCCTTTTTTTTAACTTCATCTAAGAGTTCCCAAAGGATTTTTCACTAAAGGATTGTATTTCTATTTTTTGATTTGTATTTTCTTTTTCAATTTTGCAACTAAGAGAGTTGACTTGGTTATTGAAGTAGTATTTTTCATTGTATTTATCTTAGAGATTCTTGAGGCCAAAAAGGGTCATTACTACTTCATCAAAGTTACGAATATCAGGAGATGGTGGTGTGTCCTAAAGGTTCCTATCTACCATGTCAGGGTTAGTGAGGGGTAGATCCATGGTTAAAAGGTTAGTTATGGTGATGGCATGAATAGAGGTATCTAAGTCATCCTCAATTTATTGGAAAGGTATTTTGAAGAATTCCTCCTCTTCCATCTCAAAATCAGGTTCAACCATACAATAGTTATCAACAAAGGACACATTTAGTTTAATAGACCCTAAACCTCATCCCTTAGGATAGCTATTATCCTCAAGGGGTTTTATGATTCCATCTTCTTTAGGTCTAAAGCCTCTACCACAATAACCAATCTTTTTAATAATAGGAGGAGCCTTGACATATTTATTTATAGGTATTTTCACAAGATCATCTTTACCATCATAGTAGAGCCAATCTAGGATGTTGGACTCCATGTGTTCATCACTAAGGGAACCCCAATGCTCAAAAAATGTCTTATTTACATGTATGGTTTCCTTCTCAATAGGAGGAGCTATTTGGGAAGTTTTACCAAAGGATTGGAGAGAGAGAGGTAAATTTCCAATGCACAAGGCATTCTTAGATTTGTATTCTCCCATCCCTTACTTGGAAAATGTAGCTTTCTTCTTTGTAGTTTTGACTTGATTTTCCACCTCCTTCTCTTTTCATTTGGAGGAATTTGTAAGAGGAGCTTCTTCAACTATGATGTATGTTCTTTCTTTTATTGTGAAAGGTTTAGGTATAACTTTAGCAAACTCACTGATTGGGAAAAAAATAATTGGAGCACCTTCCAATATTTTACAAAAATTAAAAGGAAAAGGATCACTTGGAATTGTAACCTCTTTTCCTTGGTGTGGAAATTTTAAGCACTGATGATAAATATATGGGACCACATTTAGTGCATGTATCCAATGTCTACCAAGCAAGATGTTATATGGAAAGTCCAAATCTAGGACATGACATTCAGTGCTGATGATAGTTGGTCTGACCTATAGTGGAAGAATAATAAACTCTTTTGATTCTATTTGTCTCTCATCATAGGCTTTAATGGTTATCCTTTTGTTGATGTGTAGGAGGTTTTCTAGAAGTCCTAAGAAGCAGATCATCTTTACATAGTACATAGGTTTAAACTAGATCCATTATCTAAAAGGACTCATTTTATTTTGTGTCACTATATAAGGACTTCAATATGGATCAAAAAACTATGGTGGTGATCAAGACCTTGGAGATATTTTCCTATAAAGATAAGGTGATGTTAGGTGGAAAGATTTCTAATCATGGTGGTGAATTGGGATGCATTGATAATCTTAGGGACACAAGACTCTAAAAGATTAGTCTAAAGGATTTATTTATGCATTGGTGAGGTGGTGAGAATCTCTAGAATGGATATTAGTGTATTAGTCTTCCCTAAATAAGATAGGACATCATAGAAAGAAGTGGATCTCTATAAAGTGGATGGCGCAATAGGTGCATGTGGAACTGATGGATTGGTGGGTTTGGAACTTGAAGCTTGCAAAGTGATTCTTCCCCATTGAGTGGTTGCACCACAATTGACTGCTTGTAACATGAGAGGGTTTACATGGGTGTCTACCTTTTCAATGTGCCCACACATGTAGTCAATGCCACATATATCATTTGTTTCTATTTTTCCACACAAGGAGTCAAAGCCTAATATGTGGTTAGTAGAATAGTCATAATGAAGTGCATTAGATGTGGAAGCTTGGTTGATATTGTTTTTCTTGTTGTTTCCATTATTGTTGTCATTATTATGATTAGGGAATGACTTTTGAAAGATATTCAATTTAGCATTTTAAGAGGGTGGCCATCCCTCAACCTCAATTTTCCCATCATCAACAAGGTTTTGAATTAAAAAATTGAGCTTAATACACCTCTTAGTGTCATGTCCTTTGATATGATGATATTTGCAATATTTATTTTCTCGATACCACTTGGATTTGGGCTGATTTTTGACAAAAGGTCTTGTGTTGGGAAAGAACATCAAAATTTTTTCTACTAGCTATTAGAATATAACATCTAAGAGTTGAAAAAAGCTAGTGAATTGTCTATTTTGGTCATAGTCACAATTGTAGCTTTTATTAGTATTGTTATTGTGAAGAAATGATTGTACTTGATCATGAGGTGGTTGGCTATTTTGATGGTTGTTTTGATTCTAATTTTGAGTATCTCAATTTGGATTGTTGTTGTTGTGATGAGGATAGCTATTATTGTTATCATTTCCTCCCTGAATATTTTGTGCACTCTTGACATTAGTGACACCATTGTTTGTAATGTCTTTGTTTCTGGACCAAACTTTAGCTTTCCATTATTGTTGGACAAACTGGTTGATCAGAAAGAGTTATTTTCAATGTTCTTTCCTTTCTTGACTAATATTGCAAAATCTTCAAGACTAGCCATCTTCATTTGGAACTTGACATTTTAGAATCAAGTTTTTAATGAATATGTCTACAAGGTGTGAGTCTTCAATTTTTTAGGGCATGCGATTGGCAAGATGTTACCATCTTTGAAAAAAAATAGAAAACTTTTCACCATTTCTTTGTTTTGTGTAGGTGTGATGTTCAATATTGTATGAGTATTATGCTACAAATTTTCTTGCCAAGTCATTAAAATAGGTGATAGATTTTTTGGATAAGTTCATTAGTCATTCAGGTGTAGGAACTCTAAGACTTCATGTGAAAAGCCTCTTAAGGTAATCATCACTGTAGGCAACTTCTTGACATAAGACAAAAAAATCTTTGAGATGTGTGATGGGACATTTTTCTCTTGTGTATTTTTCAAATTTAGGAATCTCAAAGTGTGGTGGAAATGGTATCATTTTGATAGATTTATCAAATGGAAAAGATAAACTTCCCTCAAAAGAGAAATCTTTCATCCCTTAGTTACTCATGTTTTTAACCTCACTCCATAGTTCAAGCATTTGTTGATTGAGATCTTGGTCTATTTGTGTCTGTGATGGTTGTCAATTGATGTTGAATCCACTTTCAAAGTTGTGTGAGTTTCCAAGTGAGTTATAAGGTGATGGTGGATTATGAGGTGGTAAAGGTGGTGGTGCTCCATTTTGACCAATGTATTGGTATGCAGATCTTGATATTGGCATAGACATTTTTAACATGTTTTTTGGTACGTGGAGATAAGATGAGTGTGTTGGTTATGTCATGACTACCATTTTTAGGATAGCTTCTTTCCCAATATTCAAATATCTTATAGCTAGTCTAGTCATTTTTTACTACAAGATACTGGTGTGTGTTGCTATTTTAGGCATAACACTAATTATTTGCTGAATATGTTCTACACTTAATTGGAAAGTGGGTTACTCTAGAGTTGATGTAGGTGTAGAATTGGTTTCCACTACATGTCCTTCTCATTTTCTAGTTACTTGTGTTATGGTGGGATTTGGTTACACTGGAGCACTATCCTTGGTGATCTATCTGAACAAAGTACTCTCATCATAGTTTGTAGGAATAGTAACACTATCCTTGATAAGGTTTAGGAAAACCTAAATTTTTTTAGCCCTATTATATTTTTCCAACATTTCCAAGTTATATGTGTCCGCAAGAAATGTTTGAACATTATTAGGAATGTAATTATCCTAAACAAGATCCTCCTCTTGGCAAAAATCTTCTAGATTCTTAGGTTCTAGTGTGAATGTTGGGCCAAGTATTTTCAAGCTTGTACTGAAGGGGAATGTATTCCCTAAAGAGATAGATTGAGTAGGGAAATGACTTTCCATCACTTTTCATCTAAAATATTATAATAATTAAGACATGGGATTAAATGTGAATTTTCCATATTGCCTATGTATCATACAATGGTGACCAAAATGATGGATGAAATCCTTTGGAACCAGGGGAAAGTATGAGAGAGAAAATGAGCCTATAAGGAAAGAGGACACAATGTCTCAATAATTGTTTGATTAAAAAAACTCTAACTCAATAGGACAACCTATATGTGGAACAAGATACCTTACTAACATAAAAAAAAAATGTGATATAAGTATCTTTTTCTTACTTATGATAGACTTGTGATCTTTAAGCATGATAGGATCTTGAAATAGAAGATTCAATATTTAGAGATAGACTCATGATCCAAAATGATAGATTTAAACTCTGATTAAATTTTTTCCTTGGATGAAGATCAAATGTTGTAATTTAGGATGTCTTGCTAACTAGTTTTGATTTTGAATAGTAAATTGTGGCTGAGATCTTATAGGATTTAGAATGAAGGCTCAAATGATAATTCTTCCTAGAGGAAAGTTTTTAAATGGAAGACTAAAAGGTTTGAAAAAATATGAGATGGGAATAGAGTGATGTTGAAAATGAAGGTAATATGGTTACTATGTGGGTAGCTAATCTTCTCTTATTGGAAATATAAATCTAGGATTTACTCCTCGAAAAATGGACCATTCTCTAAGTTTGACATTGTACAAGATTCTTCCATAATGGTCTTATTTATCTTCTTCCTTTTTGATATCCTTAATGGCATAACAAAATTTTTTGTCATTGTGGGTTAAGTTCTTTCTTTCCTTGTAGGAAAAAAACTTGGATAATTTCACTTTCTTATGTTTGATGTTTTTGACCATGGCAAGAACTAAAACTTTAAAAGCTTCAATAATTACCACAATAAGAAGACTCAATACAAAATTCAAGTACTAAGTATCAAAATATTTGAAAGTAATTTTCTAATAACTCAACCTTTTCAGCACAAGTTTAGCTCACCATTATTTCACTCATTTGACTTTGTTTGAAATTTTGTGTGGGTTTTGGATTTTGAAGAACTCAAACACACCAAGCACAATAAAAATCCTATTATGGCTTTAACTAGGATGTACAAAGATCAACTAGAGGATGTCCTTCATATACACAAGGTATGTGAGGCCCAAATCTATAGATGGAAGAAAATAATGTCACACAGCCAAGTGGAGATAGTAACCCAAATCTCCAACTCACTTCCCGAAGGTATATATTCTTTGGGGCTTAGCCAAGAGCGACAAGATTATACTTCCAAGAGAGGTGTCTTTTAATTCACCTCTCAATATTTATAATTTTCTAGAGCACTAGAGTTGAGGTCATCCCAAGATGTGATGAAATCCCTAATCATGCCTTCTAAAAAAGTGTAAAAAGGGCCTCTTATTTCTTGTGAACTCAAGATCACCCGACAATGCAAGACGAGTGAATATGTAAGTGGTCTTGGTTTTAAAAAACACTTTTTCTTTTACAATGGAGCTTTAGGTTTTTGTACTCAACCCTTGAAGACACTTGTGTCTAATATGAAAAGTTATTTCCAACTTATAACATTATCAACATAAGAAATCAAGAATTCACCAACAAAAGAAAATCGAGCATCGTCAACATAAGAAATCAATAAGGAAAAGAGCCAATTCTTTTATGCATTCAAGATTGGATGAGTTTTCTTTTTAAGCACCAAACTTGAGTGTTCAAGATTCATTCCAATGAAAGCATGTAAATTTCCTTCAAGCATTCAAGATTTTGTTTTAGCATGCATTACAATGCAAACTTTAGATTTTAGTTCATGGTATTCAAGATTGTGTTTTAACAACATCATTCAAATGAAAGGTTTTGTTTGATTGATTATGCATTCAAGATTGGATTTGCATTGTATTAACTTTGAAATCAATCAAGAGTTTTTGATTTATAAAATTAAGTGCAACATGCATTCAAAGACAAGTGTTTAAGCATTAAATTTCATTCCCAAGAGCAATAAAACTTTATGAAAAACCTGCAAGAAGATTAGTTATTTTTAGAATTTTACAATTTGCAATGTTGCAAAGAAGTAACTAGATTAGTATCACCAAAATAATAATAAAAATAAAGTACCTCTAAGTTTTACTTACCTTTTCAATTACTCCAGATCCTAAGCATCCTATTTTCTTCCAAATTAGTCATCACATATAGGACAACATGAAGAATAAAAAGAAAAATGAAATGTTTTCTTAAATTTTGTTTATGACAATTTTATATACATGTAAATAGTACCCCATAACTTTCATAACAAAAATTTATATTTACAATCTGATGGTTGAGAATGTGCATGATTTGGATCTACCCAACATACTCTTAACTCAACAAGATCTAATGGTTCAATAAATAGTTATGCTCCACACACCAAAAGTGGATTTGACTCTCATAAATTTTATTTTATTTATTTTTGGACAATTTTCAAGACCTGTAAAAAGTCATTCATAAATTTTACAAAAACTATTATTTTGACAATCCAACCATCGAAATTGGGTGCAAGTGCAATTAGGATCTACCTAACATACTCTAAAATCAGCAAGATCTAATCGTTCAATAAATAGTCATACTCCATGCACCAAGAGTGAATTTGACTATCATAAAATAATAAATTTGGCACAAAGAGTAGTTTACACCTTGGGACACACTCAAATAACAACAAACATTATTTATTAGTATGTAAAGAAACTAGATTGAAATGGATGAGTGAATGACCCATTATGAGGTCCCACCGAGTGTGCCAAAATGTGTATGTGAAAAACCTATCTATTGGGAGAAAGATTAAACAAGGCAAACATTAGTTGTACATGCATATTAAGATTAAAGGTAAATGGAATACAACTAACTATTTGAGTTTCATAAGGAAATGCAACCAAGAAATAAAGTCCCAGGTAACTTCAAGAGCATCTCAAGAAGGGCACACACTAGAGGTCTTGTTGGTGTGGTCTGAGTTGATAGATGTGGATGTGCTCTCCCAAACACAACTATGGAGAATTCTATCAAATCTATTTAAATGTATGCCAGAATGTGAATATGAATCTATACTAAGGTGTATGGAGAATGCCTTCAAGAAATAGTTAATGAATAAGCCAATCTTCAAAGGATTCTAAAGAATGTGCAGGTGGATGCAATGAAGTAGACTAACAATGCTATGCTACCATGAAAAATGCAAGAACTAGGAATTGAAACAATTCAAACAACTACCAAAGATTAGCTATAAGCATATAAATCTCTATTGAGTTCTAACAATATCCTAGCATGATAACTATGCAATGAGGGGAGATTGATCTCTAGATCTCTAGCACTATACTAGCATAATAAAAATGAAATGGAAGAATGGTGATCCTTATGCTTGAGACAAGGGCTCTATTTATAGGATTTTGGAGAGGTGACACCCATGTGGAGTCCACATAGGAGCCAAATGGGAGGCACACAAGCCATGCAAGGGTGACATTGGAAATGATTAAATAAAAGGATGCAATGGGTTGAATTTAAAGACAAAGTGGGTGAGGGACATGTCATAGTGGTGAATTAAAAAATAAGAGAGTGGTAGACATGTCATAGTGGAAGAATAAATAATGAGGAGTGGGATGGGTAACATAATAATGCCATAAATGCCATAAATAAAACATTTAAGAAATTATTGAATTGGAGACATGTAAGGGATAAATGAATTAAAAATTAATTTAAGGGTTATGTGGACAAAGGAGGAATAAATGATTTTAAGAAATCATTTATTAAATTTGATTGAGGATATCTTAATTGAGGTTTAGGAAAGTATAAGAATGTGGAGGATTTAAATAAATGAGATTTATTTAAAAGGGGACAGAGGACACTATGCATTAAATGAATTTAACACATTAGGAGGAAGTATTTAAATTAAATTCAAATACATTAGGAAAGTGAACCTATTTGATTAAGTAAATTTAATTAAATAAGTAGAAGAATATGAAAAAATATAGTTAATAAATAAATAAATAATTATAGTGTCAAGGGAGATATTAAATCAATTAATATATCATTTAGAAACTTTTTAAGTGTCTACACTATCTAATCAAATGTCCATTGTAGCTTCCTTTTCATAACTCAACCTTTCCTATAGTTTCTATTGTTATGAGGAATTTCTCAAATCCTCCTCATGAATCAAATAGATATGATATTTAGATTAGGTAGCAATATGTATTATCAAATAGATTTGACATCAACGATAAAACAATAGTTGTTCCAATTGTAATTTTCAAATATGTTGTTCACAATAGACTTGACATTGAATTAGCTATTGGTATTGTTACTATATTTTTTGTTAATCCTTAGGAGAATCACATGATGGTTGTGAAAACGGTATTGATACATATGAAAGGTACAAAAGACTATGGATTATGGTACAAGAGTAATAAAAAATTTGAGCTAAAACTCTTTGTAGATGTTCATGGGCCTGGAAATATTGATGATAGAAAGAGAAAAAGTGGAGTTTCTTTCTTTCTAGGAAAGAAATTTATTTCATGGAGAAGCAATAAGAAAAAATGTATTTCATAATCTACAACAAAAGCTAAATATGTTGTTGAAGCAATAAATTGTTCAAATATAATGTGGATCAAGCAATTGCTGAAAGGTATGAAGGAAGAGATTACTAAACATGTGGTGATATATTGTGTTAAGAAAAGTTCTATAAACATATCTAATAATCCTATGATCTACAAAAATACTAAACACATTGAGATCAAGTATCATTACTCGGGGGAACTAGTGCAAGACAAAGAAGTGAGATTGGAATATTTTAACACAAAGGTATTGCCCAAGGATTCATTTGAGTATCTAAGAGGTAAGTTATGGGTCATTGCTCTACCTAATGAAAAATTATAAGAGATGCAAGATTGCATCAATTCTTATGATCAAAATATCTTATAGATTGATGTAGAGGACCACACTTTAGGATCTACATAAATGTGTGAAGAAGTTATGAAAAGAGATGAACAATAAACATAAGTTGATGAAGAAACAAAGATGGAATTTTTTTTGGTAATTTGGATAAGTAGGATAAGTTGTAAAAAATTTAGAGGGTTCATCTATGATAACATATAACTTGTATGAAGAAGGCATTATATGTAGGAGAAGATTCTATAATTAGACTTGAAAATTGTCTAAGTACAAGATAGTTTATCTAGTAGAATGGAGAGAATTTTGATATGTATGGATGACTAAGAAATTTTGGACATAGTGTAAGTGCATACATCAGTATGATAAGTACAAAAGAAGATATGATAGGTTTTACCAATTGTGGTAGTATACTAGCATAAGAGAGTATAACAATAAATAGGTAATTATGAGTTAAGGAAAAAAATTTTATGAAATAATTATTTGAATAATTAGGGATGAAATGATAGATGTTAAACCTAAGAGAGAAAGAATTAGTTTTGTATTGTGTCAAGCGTGTGAAAGATTGAAGGCCATCTAGATAATGTTTTGTGAATTGTAAAGGTATAAAGGTAGATTACAATATGTAGAGTAAAGTTTTAGATAGGATTAAAAATTATGTGATGAGAAGCAATGACACATAAGATATTGAAGATATCAGCAATAAGTAAGATTTTATTGTATCTATCTTTTTGTATCAAGAAACTACATTGTAAGTTACATGTTTGGCTAGTGGGCACAACTTGTACATTATTTTGTATATGTATTTATACCAACTCCTAACATAGTTGAAGAATAGCCTAATAGAGATAAGGCTTGTAACAAGGCCTAAGTCCTCTAACAAGGACAAGGACACTATACTTATGTAATAGACTCTTAACAACATCAATATCCTTAATGAGATACTTTTGATTAGTTGATCATTTTGTGGGTACCATCCCCATTGAGGTTTTCCCTTGGCTAGGGTTTACCTAGTTAACAAAATATGGTGTTATGAGTTTTCTTATTGCATGGTTGTTTTTATTGTTCAAAATTTTTATTTTACTTTCATATGCAAGTTATAAGTAAATTAATAATATCTAGTTTTTGGCTAAAGTTTGTAGAATATTGATTCACTCCCCCGCTTAATTACTCATAAGAGGCTTAATACCTTGAATAAGATCCCTATGGATATGGGACAGTGAAAAAATAACATAGAATAATCTCTTGACAAGATCAATTTGCTTACTGAAGAAAGAGATAACCTTGAAGAAAGCTATGCAAATGTAAAAGACTACACTGGAATGTTGAGAGACAAGATTGATCATCTCAATTCCTGAAAGGAACCTATAATCAAACAAAATATAGTGATGAAGTATCAAGAATGAAGAAAGAAAATGAGATTTTGAAACATGAGTTGAAGATTACTAAGCTCAATATAAGTTTGAAGAAAGATGATAGAAAATTTGAGTCAAATCTAAAATATGGCAATGCAGATCTAAGATCTCATCTTACAAAAGTTACACGTGAGCTTGAATCCATTAAGTTAGAACATGCAAAAATTGAGAAATACAACACTATTGTGAAAGGAGAGTTACCCTAGACTAGAAAAAATTAAAAAATTTATATACTAGTAGTGAGAAAATTGATGAGCAACTATATTTTCACTTCCTATGATAAGACCGGTCTTGGATTTTTTATTGGCAAAACGTTAGCAAAGAAATTTGAAACAAGAAAGAAGCCAAATATAGTTGTTGAAAATCATGTTGATCTTAGATTGATTTTGACAAGTGAGTGTCAAGACACTTAAGTCATTTACTTAGTTCATGATGAACTATTAATACATGCTGAGTTCAACATGTAAATATTAGACCATGCCAAGTGACAATGAGTCTTGAGTCACTCATGTGCCAAGTCACTTAGGTACTGAGTAGATAGACCATGTCAAGTAATTTAGGAGCCAAGTAAATAGTGGATGTTGATCAGTTTAGGTGCATAGTCTAAACAAGAATGTAGTGCATGCCAAGCATTAGTGACTTCATATGCCGAGTGACATAGATTGGACATACTTGTTTCTAATGGCACAAAAAACTATGTAAACCATTTTTGAGCCAACCTAAAGATAGATTTTGGTCTGTTGAAGATAAGGAAAAATCTCTATGTGGATTCCCTATGTAATTACATGTAGCCAATCAGAAAATAGGAAGGTCTAAGCAGAAAAATGGATGAATCTCAGTCGTAGATTCATACCTAACCCTAAGTCTCCTAGTCTTCTTAAGGAGGACAAAACCCTAAAATTCTTATGAGTGTGTAAGGGATTAAAAGAGAAGTATAGGGAAGTTTGCATGTGAAAATAGAGCATTCATGGAGACTTAGAAGTTATGAAGAAGGAATGAATTACATAATCAATTAGAGAAGAATAGAGGATAGAGGGAAGGATATGTCATTGACACATCTAATCATGAAGGATCAATTGGACATTGTGTAGAGGTGATATTATTAGGAAAGAAAGTGCCAACTGTAGGATCTATGTTGAGACCTTTTGACAAGTGATTTCAGTTAAATCTCTTAACAGAGTAGTCCTAATAGGCTATATGAAATCCTTTAATAGGGTGCTTACTTAATTGTGAGTTGAAGTCCTCTAATCAAGTACACTACTAGTAGGGTGTTGAAATCCTCTAACAAGGTGGGACTTAACAGTCCTTGTAAGCCTTTAAAAAGTTAGGCCTTTCACAGGGAAAACCATGATTGATGGTCAAAATATTGTAACCTTAATTAGATACACTTGACAACTACAATAGTGAATATTTTTGGGTGTCATCCCCACCCTAGGTTTACCTTTCAATTTGGAGAGTTTCTAGGTAATCATATCTGGTGTTGTGTGTGTGATTGCTTACAATCTTACATGATTTAAATGTGTGTGTTTTACAAGTTATTTTAGTTTATATTGAATTCATGAGATGGATGTGTGGTGAAATTTTTATGGGTTCATGTTTTCACTACTGATTCACCCCCATAGGTTTACCTTTCCTATTGTAATTCCAACAATTGGTATTAGAGCCTTGTTATTTGAAAGAGAAGCTTTGTAGCTTAGAGGAAAGATCTTGAAAATGAAAGTCTACAAATTGGGAAAGACTATTGAGAACTAGGAGATTGAAATACATCTCATACTACATGAATTGAATGAGGCAAGTGAGGAAATAAAGAAATTCTTAAAGATAAGGAAAGGGATTGCTATAGCAGAAAATGACACACAATACAAAGAGATAGACACCACCAACCTATTTGCATATGGTAACTCCAGTGAATTTGATGTAGTAGTTGTAGATCTAATGGAAAAGAATAGAATCCATGCTAAGGAAATAAAAAATCTCAAGATAGAGCAACAATCACAAGATATACTACTATGTGAGGTAACTAAACAAAAGAAGAAAGCCATATAAGACAAAGCCATGATTGAAGAAGACAATAGAGTTCTAAAAAATAGATTGGAAGAAAAGTCCATAGAGCTAACAAAGATCTCCATCATGCAATTGGATACTCTAAGTCAAATGATGAATGCCAACTATGAACTGAATGTCAAGGACATTGAGATAACTACATTGAAGTTGCAGAATGAACAATTGCAGAATGACCTAAAGAGAGAAAAGGAATTTAATGAATATTTCAACAAACAAAATGAAGCCATCAAATACTTTGAGAAAATAATAAGATCTCCTAGGTCTAACAATGATACATTAGGATTGAGTTACACAAGAACTGAAGAAAGGAACACCAAAGGTAAGAACTCCAAACCTACTTGTCATAATTGTGGTAAGAAAAAACATACTGCTAATATGTGCATGAGCAAGAATACAAACTAAAATCTCAAGTATAAGTCATGACTCATTGTAACAAGTGCAACAAGAAAGGTCATTAGGCACATGAATGCAAAACTAGGACCATGCATAAACTGAGATTTGAAGGTTATTGCTACAATTGTCAGAAGTATGGACATAGGGCTTTTGAATGTAGATCCAAATCCATGTGGCCATCAAACAAGCTAGCAAAGGTAAAAGGCTATTGGAATTTTTTTAATTGGGATTACAATACAAGATATAGTTATCATTATTGTCAAGAATATGGACATATTCCTAAGAATTGCATTAGGACACACTTTAGTGGAAACTACAAATGTCATTGAGTCAAACCACACGTTTTAGCTATTTGAAGACTAGTCACATAAGTAAACATTGTCCAACTAGGTCAAAGGAACCAAGTTGTGAATTTGATAAAGGAAAAGGAAAGGCAGATGTTGAACACATCAGAGATGAGATGAATAAAACATGGAAAAAGAAAGATTCTTGCAACACATCAAATGCAGAAGGGATCACTTCACCCAATGCGTCAAGTGATCACACCTTAGCAAATTGAATAAATAAGAGTTATGTGGGACTAACATTCAAAGCGTAATATCATACATTAGTTCCAAAATGGAGATAGTAATAAAAAGTATACATTAGCATGAATAAAGATGCAATATGTTGTTGTAAATCCAAGTTAGATCTTTAAAAGTTTTCATGTTGTTGCCAAGTATGAAATTTTTTCTATGTATGCTAAGTGGAATACTAGTTGATGTCGAGTTGCTAGGTTAGCTAGTTGATGTCAAGTTTGTAGTAACTATTGAGTGATGGAAATATCAATGGATGCTAAATGATTTTGAAATCAAGTTGATGTTGAGTTTACAACTATACAAGCACTTAGCATTAAATGAAAGGTTTTGAAGAGTATATGATCAATTTCTGCCCATTGTTTCATCATTTCAAATATGAGAAAAGATAGAGAAGATAAAAAGGTGATTCGGAAACCTATTATGACATTTGCAAAGTTTTTAGTGATGATCTCACACCAACATATAGATTTTACAAGGTATTTGTCATAAGCCAAGCTACACAGTCTTATTTTGCATAAACCCTAGTTTGACAAATAGCATCTAGTTCAAAGACTATAGAAGGGAAAGAGGTTTTTAAAGTCTAGTTTATTAGTAATGAATTTAAACAACCTATATTTAAGGCCATCCTTGACATATCATATAAACAAGATCCTTATGGTTCTCTTTCAATGATCCTGCCCAATGTCATTATGGTTCAAGATGTTAGAAAATATTATAATGGCAAGATTGATAGCATTGGAGACTTACAAATTAGAGATGCATATGATAGATTATGTAAAAATGGTGTTTTGAAGGAAGAGTATAAAATTGTTGACAGAAAGGGGTTGACCTATGCCCTAGATTTTCTTAGTATTTTAAGGATTGAATGGATTAGAATTATGTTAAGCTAAATACATGATGGATGCTTATTCCTAGAAGGTGGAACAATTAAGATCACCAAGAGGATAATTTATAGGGTTGTTGGTTATGCAACCCCAGATCGGCCCAAGACCCTGAGGAGTGACTCCAAGGAAGTGATAGAGAAAACATAGTTGCAAAATAGAACAATAGAGGGATGAAAATTAATACTATCACTGATCCACTATTAGACTTTTCTATTAGGGTAATCTGACACAAATTCTATCAATCTAGTAGATTGAATAGTGTACCCTACATAGCTATGGATGTTGGTTATAAAATTGTAAAGAAAGATCATACTTATGATCTAGTTGAGCTACAGTTACAACAACTGATGTAAAATCTTGGAGCTATTAGAAAAACCAAGAGTACACAATGAAAGTTTGGTACAATACTAGTCTATATATTATTTTATGCATAGAACAAATTTCCCTCTTTTGGTACAATTGGATGGAAGACTAATAGGTTAGCAGTAATTCAGATCAATGAGTATATTGAACAGATGGGTGAAATTTTTGAGACATTGATGACTAGCTACTTTGAAGATTTTAAGAAATCAATGAAGCAAAGAATGAGGATACCTATTTCATTGGTTGATAAACACTATAACCATATATTTTTTCTTGTTGATGATAACTACACATATGTGCAACCTGCCACACCAAGAGTCTGATGGTTAAGACCACTTGATTATGAAATTAATGTTGATGAAGCATCAATAGCCATCACAACACTCCTAGTAGAGAAAACTAACAAGACTGACAAGATATTTGGAAACTATGAGGTGATGAAAGCAAAGATTGAAATGGAATTGAAAAAATCTTCTACACTTAAGAAAAAGGATAATATAGTTAAGAAGCTTAAGCTTGAATTTGGTGAGGGCGCAGATGAGGAAGAGGAAGAAGATGAAGAGGATGAAGAGGAAGATCAAGAACTTGCATTGACTCAAGGCATGGGAGAGGACAAGGAAGAAGAATAATTATAAGGTGTCAAGGGAGAAGAAGCCAAGGAGGCACCTACACATGCTGAGCCAAAGAAGAGGAAGGCTAAGGCACAAAATGTGGCTAAGGAAAAGAAATTTGTGAAACCTAGCCCAACCAAGCCTATTGATCCTACTACTAGAGCAAGCACATGTGAAAACACATAGAAGGCCAAGAAGAAGACTAAGGCTACAAATCAAGAAGTCCAAGTGGAGAAGAAGAAAAGAAGAAAATATGTTGCACAACCTAACTTAGATGAAGAAAGAATTGAATCAGATGATATAAGCCAATTTAAAGTGGTAAGTCACAAATCTCTTTTTGATTTCAAAAATACATGTGAAAATGTCAAGAATAATTCAGATCTATCTAGTTTAAATAATATTGACTTTAACAAATTGGGAAGATATTAAAAGAGTCAAGTGAAAGAGGCATTATATGCCATGATGTCTAAATTTAAGAATACACCACTAGAGTTTGCCAACACTATACCAAAAGGATTATATGATATTGTTGAGAAAAAGTGGGTTTGTTGTATAAATTTGGAGAAGCAACTTAGAGAAACATCATTAGCTAAAGTGATCCCAAAGCTAACAAAGGGACATATTTCTAAGGCTCTAACGAGATATTGAGGATGTGGTTAAGAAATCAACCCAGATATGGAAACTAATCTATGAGTTAACCACTATGAAGCAAGGAGAAGCTAATTGCTCTAGAGATAAACAAGATGATGACAAGGATGAGGATAAATAATATGGTGAAAAGGATGATGATGATATGAAAAAGGATGATAAGATAGATAATAATATTGGGGAAGAAACAGAATAGCAAACTAGTGACAAGGCAATAGCTAAACAACAACAAGATGAACAGAGTATGTAGGACACACAAATGTCAAGTGTCAGTCCCCCACATGACACAATCAAGTCAATTAAATTTCTTATTGTTAAGGATGTTCCTAATTCTTTAGCCTAGAACATCAATCCATTGACTGTAGATGACTTGAAAAATATATTGAACCAATCTACACTACATGCAAAGTTATGTGAAAAATTGTGTTGGCTAGTGTAGATGAGCTCCAAAAGATAGTAGATGAAATCACAAGGGACAAGGTGAATCCACAAGAACCACCTTCTACCATCCCTTCAATTACTCAAGTGCAAACTTTAACTCCAACTCTAGTAGATGCATCTACTAACGTTAACACAAGTGGCAAAGTTTTTACTATTGAAAAGAAGTAGGCAGAAGAGAAAGACAAAATAGGATAGATAGATGCATCTATACCTAAAGAACAAGAACAAGGTGCTATTCAAATCATTGTGATAGATAAGAGAAGATCTAAAGAGAGTGAGGATACAACTAAGATGAAGGAACAAGAGGCCATCCAAGCATTGGTAACTCTACCAACATTTGGCACTCCTCCTAGAAAATCTCTTTAGAAGCTAAGCATGAAAGCTATAGCATTGCATATCTCGGTCTAGGCTCAAGCTCTTCAAATTTTGAAAAAGTAATTCATTATGGTGATATCACTCTTGATGAAGAGATTATTATTCCTAAGTTTGATTATGATACGATGGCACTCGATCAAATAAGCATTTCACAACAAGCTTTAGAGAAGAAAAAGCATCAAGAAATGTTGGGGAGAGAATTCAGGCAGAAACAAGCTCTTCAAGATATTAAAGACATCTTTTTAGATGCATTCAACTTTCCAACTCCTAAAGAGACCAAGCTACTAATTGATCAACTCAAAGATATGGTGGAAAAGGTCAATAATGAAGACCTTGATACTACTGCAAAACCTCTAGAATGGTCTAAGAAGAAGTTCCAAGGGAAAGTCAATGAGAAGATATTAGGTGAGATAACACTGACTCAAGTTGCATTGGAAAAAAAGGTTGAAGATGTGAAGAAGGTACTTGAGAACATATTCTCAATGTACACCAAATTATGTGACGCTACACTCTTCACCCAAGAGACCAAACATCATATTTTGAGACTACAAAGAAATCTCAATATATTAGGTACAAAAGGTTACCTTAGAACCCAAATCAAAGTGAGAAGAATTTTAATACATTGATTTAGTCACAAAGTAACTTAGTTGTATTAATAGTAGAAGATGATAGCATAAGAGCCAAATTGACATGTATACATGCATCCCTCACCGCTCATATGGAGATATTGCACAAGGAAATAGGTTATGTAGAAACTTTGCTAAAGAAAGACCCAAATCTTTCTATATTCAATGGCCTAGTAGACCTTGTTGTCAAGCTTTCCATCCAAATCAAGTCTTTGGATGTTGCATGTGACAACTAGGATTCAACTCTCAAGGTAATACTAGAGGTCCATAAATCATTTTTGGACAAACACACTATACGTTTATAACCCATTTTCCATAAGTGTCAAAAAGAGGGAGATATAAAAAAAAGGGGGAGAATACATATTAGTAGAGACAAATCAGACATTTGGAGAGATAAACCATGCTGGGACTCAAAGTTGGAGCACAGATTTTGAGTACCATTGAAAAAATCAAGTCCTTAAATGCTTTTTGATACATATGTACCCAGCTCTCCATTTGAGGCCCATGAGGTGTTTAATGCTTCCAACACCATGCATTTAGTATATCCATGTGTTTTACGATGATAATTTTTCATTTCAAGCCCTTTCGTGAAGTCCCATTTTGAGCAATTGTCAAATCTACATTTTTGCCCAAGTGTCAAATAGTGACAGGAGGCCTAGTTTGCAATTGAATATCTTGCACCTAGTAATGTTTCATAACCTCCCACTTTGGGAGTATTTAGTGTCTATACTAGAGAACCTATGTTTCATATTTTGAGTCATTTCAAATCCGTTTGTCTAGGTTTTGAATCCCTCAAAGTTGGTCATTTATTGATGTCATACTGATATGAATTGTTCAGAATTCTGATAGGCCCTATTTGACTTGCCATAACTTTGACCCAGCTGACCAAAATGAGAAAATTATTTTTTTGTTACATTTTACACATCAAAGACTCACAATGTTTATAGTTTGAGCTTATAACAAATTCGTTTGATCATTTTTTAAATGCAATTCCAAAAGCAATTTTAAACTTTTTACTGGTGTCAAGAAATGCAGATTTGTCAGTACCCCTGTTCATGATGTTATAACTCTAAATTTTTGATAGATGAGATCAAATGGATTGTATCACTATGTTGTACTGTAAAAATACTTCAAGTGTGCCAATTTGCAAGTCTTGATGAATTTGTCTGCACACTTTCCCAAGTCAATTGCATTTGCAAAAACCACTTTTTTGCCATTTTTTCTAGTTTGCAAATTTGAGTAGCCCACTTTGACCGCTCACCATTTGAACCTAGTTATTCATCATGAGCCCAAATCATAGATTCATATTTTGCTCATGACAATGAACCAAAATCCTAGTTTTCCTACCCCCAAGTGTCTGTTTACCTAATTTTCAAAGCCAGTTTCGAATGCATTTTATTGTTTTCAGACATATTTATGTGCAGGTAGTTCTGAAAGGGAAATTTCAACAATTAATATCTTTTGATCTTGAATTTTTCATGAGATGAGATTCAACGAGGTAGAAGTATGTAGGATAAAGAATCAGTGTGTCATATTTTAGAGTGTAGTTTTTTGTTTGGATCAATTTTTTAAAGCTAACCGGCAGGCCCTATTAGCAAAAAGCCACAATTTATAGATAAGTGATAAAATGACTTTTAATTGATAGTTCAATAATCGAGTTTGATTTTGATCTGTATCACATGGTCAATGGATTAGTTTGCCATTTTAGGTGTTTGAATTTGAAATTTTTTTGACCAAACCCGCTTTGGAGCCCAACTAATCTGTCTCAAAATGATTAGAATTACAAGTTTCAAAGGTTTTCAAAGTATTACAATTGGTTATAATCATTTAATTATTTTGAGGTACATATGAAATTTTAAAGTTCAACCTTTTACCAATAGAAGGTTCCTTCTTCACTCTTTGATGATTTCATTCCAAGGCTCTCAGTTAAAAATCACAGTCAAGAGGAGAGAGTAGGCCAAAACATTGGTCATCCACTGCTTCTTCTCACTAGCCTCCGAAGGATTCTTTTGTTGTACCAGATCTAGATTTGTCCTCAAACTCATCATTTATTTTTTGCACCTAATTCCTTAAAACAACTGAATTTATCATCTATTCCTATGAACACTAATGAAAGTAAGGTTCTAGAAAAATAATACAAGAGGGATTAACTAATGACAAATTAGTTCATGAGAAACAAAGTGTTCATTTGGGAAGCAGCAAATCATACATAGTTGATGCAAAAAGAAATATCTTAAATGTAAGAGTATAGGAAGGACATTTAGTTAGATCATATTATGTCAAGGTGGGCAAATCAATTGGTTTGACAAGTGCAAATGAAGCATTAGTAGATGTTGGGAACCACTCATCTTTCAATAGTGGTGCTCCTAAGGAAAGCTCTTGCATTTGAGGAAGTAATGATGGACAAAGTGGCACAACATTCTAGGGATCTCAAGATAGAAGCAAAAACAAACACCAAGGTTAGGGAGTTCCTTATAAATCAGGGGAATTATGTAGATGCATTGCAAGGGGAACTATCTATTCTATATCAAGATGTTAAAGTGTTGAAAGAACAGATTGGTGATGGTATTACAAGTGGATTTTTGAAGATAAGGCTGGCTGCATCTCCTAGGCTTGAGGATGTAAATCAACAATGTAAAATCCTTGTGTTGGGTGATTCCACAAATTTTTAATGTTTCAATTGCAAGTGAACATCAATCAGATTGAAAGTCATTTGGTGGCAATGATGATATTAAAATCTCAGTGTTCAGTATGCTATACAATAGCCCTAAATTTTGAGATACTCAGATAGGAAGTAATGGGGTGTGTGATACCATTGAAGATATGAAAACTTTAACTCCTATTACAAGTTGTGGATAGCTATCAAACTTTGCACCTAATCCAATTTTTCTCTCAACTAATAAACTTATGCATTACTTTACAATTGGAGGAGAAAGATCTATAGATGAGCAAGATATGGCTAGCCACAATAGAAGCCTAAAAAATGGAGACACTAGTAAAGAGCACCTATTCGATCAATTGTCTGATGAAGAATGAAGCTGCAGGTTGCAAGGCAATCTATAGCTTGAGAATTTGAGACAAGGGAGTTGGTATAGTATGAGTACATGTGGAAGGAAGAGGTCAAAGCACTAGTCTAAGGCCTCATTGAAAAAATATAAAACCTGGTGCACTTGAGCTAGTTCATTGCTAATGATTGCAATGGGAGTTGGAGACTCAACAACGTACTTAAAGCTGAGTGTTTCAAGTTTAGTAGATTGGATTTGATGTTACATGAGTCAACAAGCCTATGAAGTGAATGAAAAGGGTAGTGGTTCAGGTATACAAAGAATTTTATTCTTCACACTCTTTTTCCTTTCACATGTTTGGTAAAGGAGATAGGGAGCATTTTCAAGGCCCCTTTCACTCTAATATAAGATCATATCTAAACAATGGTTGCTAGGGGAGGAGATAGTGTGATATATGTTGATACTATTGGAGATCTAGGCTATGCAAGTGAACTTGGAAATTATACAGAATAGGGTGGAGCTCCAAATGAAGAAGAGGTGTTATACTATGCAAGAGTTTTGATAGATTGTGCAATAGAAAACCTAGATGGTTGCAAGAGAGATCTGTTAATAGGTGGAGAAATAGCTAACTTCACAAATGTTGATGCCACATTTAATGGCATCACTTGAGCTTTACATGAAAAGGAATCAAAAATTAAAGTTGCAAGGGTAAATATATACGTAAGGAGGTAGGAGATAGGAATAGAATCCTCATACTCATAGTCATATGAGTTGCAACATCATATGTAAGAGCATTATCCCATGCAGTCCAAGGAATCCCATGTAGACAAAAACTAAAGAGCCACACCATAAGGAAGATACAGAGAAAGACATAGGCATGTTAAGAGTATTGGTCTTAGATAATTTTGACATTTGAGTGTCAACAAACTTAACCACTTTCTACATTGAAGACAAGTACACTATGTATGCCAAGCCATAGTGTGTGTTGAGACAGTATTTCAACAGGTGTCGAGTGACATATAGGTGCTGAGTCACAATTGATGCCAAGAAAGTTAGAGTGTTTCATATGCTAAGTGAGCCAAAATCATACATGTGCTGAGCAAGACAAAGTGTAATAGGTTTTGAGCAATCTAGGATAGTATATGTGTTGAGTACTAGTATTCTAGTATGTGTTGAGTAACACAAAATTAGCATATGAGTTTGTTCCCTCAAAAACTCAGATATAAACCATTTTTGGAGCTAACATAGAGAGATTTTGAAGGACAAAAAGGATAAGGACAAATATTTTGCATTTCACATGTGATCAGCATGCAGCCAATCAAAAAAATTGAAAAGACATGCAACCAATGATAAAAATACAAGGAATGAGTAGGAACTTAAAGATTCAATATGCATCACAGATCCATACCTAACCCTAAGTCTTCACAATATTTAAAAGGAGGTTGAAAACCCCATTGTGTGTGTGGATGAGAACAGTGTATGGGGAGATTATAGCAAAATTTAGTATGAAGTGAGTAAGACATAGAGGAACAAAGCAGTAACTATACATTGAGTTGACTAGAACGAAACAAGGGATAAGACAAGAGATCAGATCAAACAAGGGTCACATTAGAGAGAGTAGATCAAGTGCCTAAATCTAGTAATTAAAGATTGCATACTAGCAGGTTCATTGTTATAATATTTTCTTGCCATTGTATTAGAAGTTGGAAATCCTATATTGATAGGTTAGCTTAACAGCTAGGTAGGAGAACCTTTGGAGAAGGTGATTAAAAATCCTATTGTAAATCCTTTAGCAGGCTGACACTTCATGTAAAGTGTTTGTAAATCCTCTATTCAGGCCACTATTGACACAGTGTAAAGCTTTTAATAGGGTAGGCCTTTCACAGGGTAGACCATCAGAAGTGGTCAAATAATTATTGCTATAGTAATTTTTGTGGGTATCATCCCCACCCCAGTTTTACCTTCTTATTCCTGGAGGGTTTTTGGGTTACCAAATTTGGTTTTATGTGTTATTGCATGTGTTTACTTTATGGTCATTTATATGTATACATGCATGCAATTTACTTTTCATTTATGTGTTTAAATGATTGAAAAAAAGAAATTAAAAATGTGATACTTCTGATTCACCCCCCTCTCAAAAGTACTCTTCCCATTATGGACATTCTAACAATTGGTATTAAAGCATAGGTTCTCATAAGGAGAAGCCTAAAAACTTAGAGAAAAGGTCTGAAGATGGAAGTCTTCAAACTTGGGAAGATCATAGACAATCAAATGATTGATGTGCACCTAGGTCTACACAAAGTGGAAGAAGCTAGAGAAAAATTGAGAAAATCTTTAAAAAGAAGGAAGGAGATAGCCATAGCTAAAAATGACATTCACTACAAGGATATTGATACCACACAAGTTTATTCCAATGGAGATTCTAATGAATTTGATGTAGCAATAGTAGAATTTATGGAGAGAAATAGAGCACAAGTTGAAGAAATTAGATTACTCAAGCTTGAACAAGAATCACAAGCCATAATTCTTTGTGAAGTGACTAAACAAAAGAAAAGAACCATTGAAGACAAGGCCATGATAGAATATGACAAGAGAAATCTCACAAATAGACTAGAGGAAAAGACAATTAAGTTTGAAAGGATCTCAAACATACAGCTAGACACCTTAAGTTAGATGATGAATGCTCATCATGAGCTAAACATGAAGGACATTGAGATTTCCACCTTGAAGATGTAGAATCAATTGAGAAGAGAGAAGGAGATAGTAGAAAGCTTCAAAAAACCCAATAAATCTATTAAGTACTTTGAGAAACTATTGAAAACATCAAGGGTCAGTAATCATACTTTAGGACTTGGTTACACTAGTACTAGACAAGGAGAATCATCCAAGACTACAAAAGAAAGGACGAAAAAAGGTAAAAACACTAAACCTACTTGTCATTTCTATGGTAAAAAGGGACATACCTCTAATGTGTGCAGAAGCAAGAATAGTCATCAACATGATAAGCCTACCAATGCAAACTTTTGTAACAAGTGCAAAAAGCAAGGACATCAAGCACATGAATGTAGAACCAAGATCATGAGGACAACAAGATTTGAAGGTCATTGCTACAACTGCAAAAAAAATGGACATAAAGAATTTGAGTGTAGATCAAAGCCTATGTGGACACCTAATCAACCTGCAAGAGAAAACAACCATGCACATAACTACAATTGGGATTACAGTACCAACAGGGATTTTTTAGTGGCTATTATTCGCCAATTGGCTAATATGTCCCGATTGGGCTATAGAAATTGGCTAAAAAAACACTGTATACTAGTTGACCAGTTCGCCCAAATTTTATAAAATACTCATATAGTGGTCGGAACGTTTGCCACTATTATTATGTAATTTTAGTTTGGTAGTCAGGTTCTTCACCCATATTTCTCTTTAATGTTTACTCTTATTTGCCACAGAATTAATTGAGTGTCTCTTTCAATGATCATCATTCGCCAAATCCCCATTTTCCTATGTGATTTTTTTTTTTATGAGTGACATTGTACTCCACAGACAAGTACAACTTACCTTGATACGTGTCAACATTCCAGTGACTACCTCGACAGTTCTTCTTCCTTAAAGAAATGTTGGCCGAAATTAAACCTTAGCCATTGATCTTGGATCATCAGATGGTCTGAGTTCTCAAATAATACATTTAACATAATTACATTTCAAAACATAATTCACCATCAATATTAATAATTTTATTAAAAACAAAAATTATAATCGCCATTATTTTATAAAAATTGTATAAACTATTAAAAAATTTGCCACCAAATATCCATCGATTGACGCATAATTCACCAACACTATTAAAGTTATCCCTGAGTACCAAGTATAGTTGTCACTATAGTTAGGAGTATGGAAACATTCTTGAAAATTGCATAAGGGCACATTTTAGAGGAAGTTACAATAGATGGCTAAGCCAAATTACATGTTTTAGTTGCTTGAAGATTGGACATATCAGTAGGAATTGTCCAAAAAAGTCAAAAGCACCCAAGATAGAAGTCAACAAAGGAAAAGAGAAGGCTAATGTTGAACAAATAAGAGGTAAATTGTACAAGATTTAGAACAAGAAAAAGGTCAGTGCAACACATCAAATGGAGACATCATTTCTCCCAACAATTCAAGTGATCATACTTTATCCAACTAAGCAAAAGAAAGATGCATGGGACTGATATACAAAGTCAAATCATACATCAATTCCAAGGACAAAGAAGTACTGCAAGGAAGAAATCTGCATAAGCAAAGATGTCAAGACAAATTTTGAAGAAGCTACCAAGTTACACTTAGATATCGAGTAAAGCTCCAATGGATGTCAAGTTGATAGTTGAAGCCAAGTGAAGTAAAAGTCTAGTGGAAGCCAGGTAAATAAAATACAATGGAAGCTAAGTCATGTTGAATCCTTCAAGTGCCAAGTTTACAACTGTATGTATGAAGCATTTAATACTAGGTCTTTGATAGGTATATGGTCAAATTTTATCCATTTTCATGCCATTCAAACATAGAGAAAAGATGAGAAGAGTGAAGAAGCGATCAAGTAGCAACCTAATAACCATTTGCATAGATTCCAATAGTAATTTATCACAAGTTCATTGATTCAAAGGTATTTATCAAGTGTTGAGCTATGCAGAGTTAAAGTTTTAATACATGTAAAACCTTAGTTCAGTAAAATGGCCTCTAGTTCAAGAAACCCCAAAGCAAAGGAAGATCATGAGATCTAGTTAGTTAGAAATGAAGTCAAATAGCCCAAATTTAGGCCAATCCTTGAAGTTGCCTACAAAAATGACCTAGCTGGTGCATTATTCATTATTCCACCTAAAGTAGTCATGGTGCAAGATGTAAGAAAGTGCTATAACTACAAAATTGGTGCCATAGGATGAGTTCTAGATTGTTGAGAAGAAGGGTCTAACCAAAACCCTAGTTTTTCCTATAGTGTTTAAGATAGAATGGATTTTCATTGTCTTGAGTCGAATTCATGATAGCTATTTATTACTAGAGATAGGACCTATCAAGATTACAAAGAGGATAGTGCATAGGTTTACTAGACTCCCAATCAGCCAAAGACCTTGAGAAGTGACAAAAAGGAGGTCATTGAAACGAATACATGTGCAAAATGGAATAATAGGGGAATGACCATAGACACTGTAAGTGAACCCCTACTTGACTTTTCTGTGAGAATAATTTCACATAAATTCTATCAATCTAACAGACTGAACAGTGTACCCTACATAGCTATTGATGTAGCTTACAAGTTGGTAAAGAAAGATCATACCTATGATCTAGTAGAACTAATGCTTTAGCAAATTAATGAAATTTTGGGAGATATAAGAAGATCCAAGGGAGCACAATGCAAATTTGGATTAGTATTAGTCTACATATTCTTTTATGTGATGGAAGAATTCCCTTCAATGGGAAGGTAAACTAGAATTCCAACAAGTCTGCAATCACACAAATCAATGAGTTCATTGGTCAAATGGGAGATAAATTTGAGGCATAGATTACTAGTTACTTTGAAGAGTTTAAGAAGTCCATGAATTGGAGAATGAGAATACCAGTCTCATTAGTTGAGCAACATATCAATGACATATGTTTCTTGGTTGATATTAACTACACCTACATCCAAGAAGCAATACCAAGAGTAAGATGGCTAAGGCCATTAGGATATGAACTTGATGTCTATGAAGCCTCAACAGTATTCACAATATTGTTGGTAGAAGAAATAGACAAGAAGGCTCCTCACTTTGGGACATTTGATGTTGTTAAGTCCAAAGTTGAGACTAAATTGAAAACAACTTCTGTTATAAAAAAGAAAGATCAAATGGTAAAGAAGATAAAGAAGACATTTGGAGCAAGCATTGAAGGAGAAGTAGGTGAAGAAGAAGAAAAAGAAGTAGAAGAAGAGAAAGGGAAAGGGCAAGGGCAAGGCCTAGGGGAAGACAAGGAGGAAGGTGCCAAGGGAGAAGAAGTTGAGGAAGCACTTACACCTATCAATCAAAAGAAGAGAAATGAAAAAACTTAGCCTATAGCTTAGCCCAAGCGTAAAAAGGTTACTAAACTAGCTCAAACCAAACCAGCTCTAGTAACAAGGGCCACTACAAGAGACTCTACTCAAAAGGCTAAAGAGGCATCAAAAGAGAAGAAGAAAGCCATTGTACAGCCTAGTGAAGAGCCCAAGAAGAGAAGAAGGTATGTGGCACAACTAGATATAGATGATGAAGAGAGAACATAATAAAAGGACATCATCCAATTTAAGGTGGTAAGCCATCCTCCAAAATCTACAATTGATAAGCTTTGTGATAAGGTTAAAAATGTATATTTGAATGATTTAAAGTCTCTTAATTTTAATAAGCTCAGTAGGGAAGAGCATAATAAAGTAGAGGAATCTGTGTATGCCATGATGGCAGAGTTTAAAAACACACCTCTAAAACTTGACAATACTATACCCAAAGAACTCTATGAGATAATTGAGAATAAGTGGTATTATTGTCTAAAGATGGAAAGGGAGATTAGAGAATCCACCCTAGCTCAAGTGAAGCCTAACATGACAACGGCTCAAATAACAAAGGAAAAGAAGAAACATAGTGGCAAGTTTCCACCCAAGTGTAGAGCCTTTTGCATTCTTTAAAAATAGATTGAGGATGTAGTAAAAAAATCCAAACAATTATGGAAAAAAATTTATAGAATAATTGATGATAAGATAGAGGAAACGAATAAAGTAAAAACTAGTGCCAAAGAGAAGGTAGAGGAAAAGAAAGTAGAATAGAAAGGAAAGTTAGAAGTAAAGGAAATAGAGAAGTAGGAGGAAGAAAAGAAAGAGGAGAGGAAGAGAATAAGGAGAAAGAAGAAAATAAATCAGCTAAGGGAGAAGAAATGGCAATAGTTGATCAGCATCAAGAAGAGGAGCAGAGTGTGCTAGACACACAAATATCACCTCCTAGCCCTCCTCATACAATCATCACACCTATAGAAACAATAATCATTAAGGATGTTCCTGAAAAATCAGCTCAGAACATCAATCCCCTTACTAAAAAGGATCTCTCTAGGATCCTTCACCAATCCACTCTACAGGCATAGTTATGCATAAGCCTTGTATTGGTGAGTGTTGATGAGTTACCAAAGGTAGTAGCTATACCACAAAGAGAAAAGGTGAAACCAAAGGATCCACCTTTCACATACATAGCTACTAGGACTAAAGTTCTAATGCTTCCACCAAGTACAAAAAGTGATACTGTTCAGATGCCAAGTGCAAAGGAAAGGAAGTTAGATGAAAAAGAGGATACAACAAAAGAAAAGGAGCATGCCACAATTCAGACATTGGTAGAATTACCGAAGATTGGCACTCCTAAAAAGACCATTTAGAAGTCAAGCACTAAAGCCATTCCCTTGCAATTCTCAACTCTAAGCTTGAGTTCAACAAGAGTGGCCAGGGTACTTCACTATGCAGACCCTGAACTAGATGAAGATATTGTGATTCCTTCCTATGATTCCAAGACTATAACAATGGCACAAAATGATTGAAATGCAAAATGCATTAGACAGAAGGATGAGGTAGTAAATAGTGAGGAAAGAGTTCAAACATAAGTAAGCACTTCATGACATCAAGGACATCTTCATGGATGCCTTCAGCTTGTAGTCACCAGATGAAGCAAACCCAATAATTGAGCAACTATCAGATATAGTTGACTAGGTGACCAATGAAGACCAGGATACTAATGTTAAACTCATAGAATGGTCAAAAAGAAAATTTCAAGGAAAAGTGAACGAAAAGATATCAAGTGGAATAGCACTTGAATAAGTTGAGCTGGCCAAGAAAATAGATAAGGTCAAAGTTGTCCTTGAAAACATTTTTTCATTATATAGGAAGTTGTCTGATTTTTCCAATTTCACACAAGAAACAAATCAAAGAATAATGAGCTTGGAAAGAAACTTGAAAATCTCTAGCACGTAGTTACCTAGAGATCTAGCTCAAAGTGAGAAGCATTTTTCACAATCACTTCACATACAAAGGGAGTTAGCTATACTAACAGTAGAGGAAGCTAATATAAAAACTAAATTGATGCAAATTCAATCCTCCACAAGGAGAAAGTGTATGCTGAAACAATTTTAAAGAAAGATCCAAATCTTTCTACACTTAATGGACTATTACACCTTGTTGCAGAGACTACCATCCAATACAAGTCACTTGATATTTCTTTGGATAATTGGGATGCAACTCTAAAAACCATAATGGAAGTAAATAGTAATTTTTTGGCTAAGTATGGTATTACTCCTTAGAACCCTTTGACATTAGTGTCAAAAAGGGGGAGATATATGTTTTGAGGAAGACATAATAGTTTGAAATAACTAAGGGGCAGAATACCTATAAATTTTGATAACCAAGAGGTGGAGATACAAAATTTTGGTGATCATATGGAAGATACAAATCACAAGTACAAAATACAGGAATAGGGAAAACACAAAAGAGTATTAGATACATCAGCACAGAATTTTGGTTTGAAGAATGACAAGGCACAAACAACTTAGGGGGAGTTAAGGTATTTTGAAAAAAATTTGTGGATAGGGTACTCATAAGGACAGATTAGTAATAATTAGTTAAGTGTTTTTGATAGCCATGTCAAAAGGGGAGATTGTTGGTCTTAGATAATTTTGACATTTGAGTGTCAACACACTTAACCACTTTCTAGATTGAAGATGAGTATACTATGTATGCCAAGACATTGTGTGTGCCGAGTCATTATTTCAATAGGTGCCAAGTGACTTCAGGTGCTAAGTAGTATATAAGTGCTAAGTGACATATAGGGGCCAAGTCACAATTGATGTCGAGCAAGTCAAAGTGTTTCATATGCCGAGTGAGCTAGAATCATAAATGTGTCGAGCAAGATAGAGTGTAATAGGTGCCAAGCAATCTAGGATAGTATATGTGCCGAGTAACATAGAATTAGCATATGAGTTTGTGCTCTCACAAACTCAAATGTAAACCATTTTTGGAGCCAACATAGAGAGATTTTGAAAGAGAAAAAGGATAAGAAAAAATCTTTTGCATTTCCTATGTGATCAGCATGTAACCAATCAGAAAAATGGAAAAGACATGCAACTAATGATAAAAATGGAAGGAATGAGTGGGAACTTAAAGATTAAATATGAATCATAGATCCATACCTAACCCTAAGTCTTCACAATCTTTAAAAGGAGTTTGAAAACCCCATTGTGTGTGTGGATGAGAATAGTGTATGGGGAGATTATAGAAAAATTTAGTATGAAGTGAATGAGACTTAGAGGAACAAAGCAGCAACTATACATCGAGTTGACTAGAACAACACAAGGGATAAGACCAAAGATCAGATCAAGCAAGGGTCACATTAGAGAGAGTATATCAAGTGCCTAAATCTAGCAATTAAAGATTGCATACAATAAAGTTCACTATTCTAGTACCTTTTTTCCATTGTATTAGAAGTTGGAAATCTTATATTGATAGGTTAGCTTAATAGCTAGGTAGGAGAACCTTTGGAGAAGGTGATTAAAAATGCTATTGTATTAGGTGGGTATAATAGCCTATTGTAAATCCTTTAATAGGGTGACACTTTATGTAAAGTGTCTATAAATCCTCTAATCAGGTCACTATTGACATAGTGTAAAGCCTTTAATAGGGTAGGCCTTTCACAGGGCAAACCATCAGAAGTGGTCAAATAATTATTACTATAGTAATTTTTGTGGGTATCATCCCCACCTGAGTTTTACCTTCTTATTCCTGGAGGGTTTCTAAGTTACCAAATTTGGTGTTATGTGTTATTGCATGTGATTACTTTATGCTCATTTATATGTATACATGCATGCAATTTACTTTTCAATTATGTGTTTAAAGGATTGAAAAAAAATGTTCAAATTGTGATACTTCTAATTCATCCCCTCTCAAAAGTACTCTTCCCATTTTGGACATTCCAAGAAAGAGTAGCCCACATAACATTGTAGAAGAAGCACCATTCTATGGTAAAGATCCCTACGCAAACAAAGGGAGAAGGCAACATGTTAAAAAAAAAACTCAGACAAAGGAGAAGACGTGCGACTGTTTTATCCCACATTGAGTGGGTATTGAAAAAATAAATGCTTTAAATACTCCATCATATGAATAGGTTGTTGTCTTGGGATATTTTCCTTTTGTAAGGCATTTAATGCATGATGTGAGGCTAGTGGTCAGCCAATTGGTGGGTCACTCAAGAAATTTTAAATGAATGAACAAGCAAGCTGACATGGTGCTAAAAACCAAGATGCACCCATATGCTAACATGTGCTTAGATCCTACGCTGGGTGCATGCCTGTAAAATGAAGTTGCTCACCAGTTAAATAATGCGAGAATGTGCCTGATTGAAACATGGCAATGGGTCCCAGATGAAGTGAGGTGGCACCATAATAGCAAATCAAGCCCAATGTACAGGATGCTGACACGTGTCTAGATCAGAGGGCTGGTGCTTTCCTACAAAATGAAAGTGCTCAGATGTTAAATAATGCAGGTAAGTAGGGAAGATCCATGTGGCAACACAAGCCTAGCTAGCAGTGACATGTAGGTGCTAAATAGGTAGTGAGGTGGCAATCATGTAGCCATTCAAAAAGTGCCATGCAGTGATGAGGTGGCATGTGTGCAGATGGTGGCCAATCAGAGGCCACCACATGGCAAAAGTCAAACTAGGTTGACCCAGGGTGAGGGAAAAGTAAAATATATTAAAATGAATGTTTTAATTATTTTTCTCAAAAGTTCCTAACTTGATTTTTAAATTTGAAGAAGCTTTTATTCTAAAGTCTACACTTTATAAATTTTATAAATTTTTGAAAAATTTAAGGTTGTAGACAAAGAAGCCATAGCAGGGGGTATTTTTGAAATCAACTTTTTGGAAGTTCCTAATAAGTGAATATAGAAATATTATATATCGTTAGAATTCAAAGAAGACAAACTTTTCAATTATGGAGTTTGTTTTTGCATAGGAATTCATTGGTTTGAGTCATAGCCAAAAATGTGAAATTCAGGGCCTTCTTAATGAAATGAGCTAAAATTGAAAATGTAGTTACAAGATTGGTAAAACATGGTAAAAATGTAGTTGGGGTCAATTTTGATCAAATTCATTCAGTTTAAACTCAAATTTTTACCAACATTTCATTAAGTTTTCATATTTTTTGTGACACAAAAGGTTTTCATCATTCAATAGAGATATTTTCATATCAGTAACAAAAGATTAATGAAAACCAAATTAGGTCAAAGGGAAGAGAGATTAGAGAGGTTCTTTTCAGTGCAAAGGAGGGAATTTCAAGTGGACACATGTCATCTTCAGATTAGATCTGGGAAGTCACTTCTTGTCTATATCTTTCTTTCTTTGATCCATTGTAAGGGTTCTAGTCTTCGGAGAAAAACCACTCACTATTGTGATGCCATGTTTTGGTTCTAGTTTTGATGTATTCCCATCACTATAACACCACATTTCCTCTAGCAAATTTTTCTTGTATGAATAGTAGTAATGGAGATAAATATAGATAGTTTAGATCTATTAGGTGTTTCTTTGTTTTAAATTCGAGCATATGAATGTATTATTTCAAGGAAATCAATACAAAGAATAGAAAGTGTTTGAGTTTTCATTTTAGATCTTGTCTCCTTTCTCAGTGAATTTTCAATGTTTTATGATCTTTGAAAAAAGAGCCTAGGTCATAGTTGTAGTCCCTTAAGGCTGTATATTGTTTCATTGTTGTTTATAACTAAGGGGTTATGTAAAGGCTTCAAGGAAATCAACAGGGTTGTAAGTTTACTGATGAGGATATCAAGTAAGAATGAGATTTAGATTGAACATAGATGTCTATTTACAAGGTGAATGGATAGATCAGATATCTGAAGATGGGAATATGTCTCAGGTACCCATATGTATGTCTTTGATTCATAGAATTGCCCAATGGATTAGGCACTAATCAGTTATAGGATCAATCAATTCTTACTATTACATATTAGGAGTTTTACTAAATTCAACATCATTAATCAAATTTTTTTCCCTTTCATGTTGAAAAGCTAAAAATAAATGCCCTCACTTAGCTTGTGAATATCATAGAATTGCAATTTTCTATTGTAGATTTGTGTTATTGCATAAGTATTAGGAGATATAAGGGTTAAATATTCTTAATAGATTTAGGAGTATGTTTGCACTGGTACCATATTGATTGAATCTGAGGTCCACCCACCTAGCTTTTGTAGAGCCTAAAGTAGAAGAAGGGTTAAGCCTTATAGTTGGCCCAATGTCTGAAATGTTATGTTAAAAATGGGAGTTAGTTGCCTCTAGATGTGTCATATTCTCATTGGTGTAATTTGAAGCTTGTAATGTTTCAAAACACCAACAAACCATCGGGGAGAAATATAAAGAAAGAAAAAGAGAATAAAAGAAAGGGGGAGAATTACAATGCAGAGATAGAAACAAAATAGCATGAAAAAGTATAAGTGCATTGAAGTCAAAGAGTATCAGCAAAAATAAATCAACTCAGAATGGAGCACAAATTTTGGACACAAAATAAATAAAATCAGGGGGAGTTACAAATTTTGAGGTATATAGGTTATTGCAAAGTTTTGAGAATTTTGAAGTTTTTTATACAAGCCAAGTCATGGATATGTTATGCTCAAAGAGGTTAAGTAGAATATTATATATTTAAGTGTTTTTGAAACTCATGTTAAAGGGGGAGATTTTTGATCTCAGATTGGTTTTGACAAGTGAGTGTCAACACACTTAAGTTATTTACTTAGTTCATGCTGAACTATTAATACATGCCAAGATCAACATGTAAATATTAGACCATGCTAAGCTACAATGAGTTCAGAGTCACTCATGTATCAAGTCACTTAGGTGCTAAGTAGATAGACCATGCTGAGTGATTTAGGAGCCAAGTAAAATATGGATTCTAAATAGTTCAAGTTTCAAGACAAAACAAGAATATAGTTCATGATAAACGTCAATGACTTCATATGCCAAGTGACATAGATTGGACATCCTTGTTGTAATTGCACAAACAACTATGTAAACCATTTTTCATCCAAACTAAGGATAGATTTCAATCTTTTGAAGATAAGGACAAATAAATCTATATATAGATTTCCTATGTAATTACATGCAGCCAATTTTTTTTTGGGAAGGTCTAAGTGGCAAAATGGATGAATCTCAACTATAGATTCATACCTAACTCTAAGTCTCCTAGTCTTCTTAAGGAGGACAAAACCCTAAAATTATTATGAGTGTGTAAAGGATTAAAGGAGAATTATAGAGAAGTTTGCATGTGAAAAATAGAGCATTCATGGAGGCTTAGAATTTATGAAGAAGGAATGAATTACATAATCAGTTAGAGAAGAATAGAGGATAGAGAGAAGGATACAAAACTGACACATCTAATCATGAAGGATTAATTGAAAATTGTGTAGAGGTGATCTATTATCAAGAAAGAAAGTGCCAACTGCAGGATCTATGTCGAGACATTTTGACAGGTGATTTTAGTTAAATCTCTTAATAGAGTTGTCCTAATAGGCTATATGAAAGCCTTTAATAAGGTGCTTACTTAATTGTGAGTTGAAGTCCTCTAACTAGGCACACTTCTAATAGGGTGTTGAAATCCTCTAACAAGGTGGGACTTAACAGTCCTTGTAATCCTTTAATAAGGTAGGCCTTTCATAGGGTAGACCATGATTCATGGTCAAAACATTGGAACCTTAATTGGATACATTTTACAACTGTAGTATTGAAGATTTGTGGTTGTCATCCCCACCCTAGTTTTACCTTCTCATTTGGAGGGTTTTTGGGTAATCATGTCTAATGTTATGTGTGTGGTTGCTTACATCCTTGCATGATTTAGATATATATGCTTTACAAGTTATTCTAGTTTATCTATTGAATCCATGAGATGGATGTGTGATGAAAGTTTATGGGTTCATGTTTTAACTGTTGATTCACCCCCCAGCCCATCAAAAGTTTACCTTTGATATTGTAATTCCAACACATCCTAAACATAAGAAGGAAGGCCATAATAATATTGAATCAAATCATTCTAAAGATGCACCAAAAGAAGTTAAACAATCAAGTCAACCTGATAAAGTTAATGAAATAGAAGCAACTCAAAAAGTTGAATCATCTAAAGAAGTAAGGTGTAGATTTAAAGGTGGATGATTTATATGAAATGTAGCTGATCATAAGAAGAGAAACTATAGGGGTAATTAAATCAAGGCTATTACTAATTATTATTTTTATAATTATTATGGTTTTGATCATAAAGAAGTTGATTGTAAGAAAACTAGTAAATTTGATAGTAATAATAGCAATATTAGAATGTTTTGAGATACTAACCTTGTAGGTAATGAAAGAAGAAGATCTAGTGAACGGAAATCAAGTGAAAGTAGGAGATAAAATGAAGGAAATAATAGAGCAAGGAGAAACGTTATGTGTTACAAATGTAACAATTTTGGACATATTGCAAAAAATTGTAGAGCACCACCTAACTAGTCTAGACATAATCAAAAAAATAGTGCACTAGTATGTTAGCTATGTAATAACTTTGATCTTATAGAAAGATTTTTCATAATGGACATGAGGAACATCAACAATAATCCAAATTTCAAAAGCAACAACAATAGAAATGATAGAAGAAATGATAAGAACGAAAACAATACTTAGAAAGATGAGTTGAGAGAACATGTGGAAGAATTCAAAGAGGTATTTGTCAAAGAAAAATATCCATCAAGTTCACACATAGTATTGGAAGAACAATATTTATATGGACTTGATTAAAGATTGAAGTCAACTATTGTATGTGATTCATCCTATTTGAATTAAGCACCTTTCTATTGAAAACCAAGTACTAGAGAGATGAAACTATGATTAAAGATTGTGTTAAGAGTTGTTAAGCTGATATAAGGTAGAAGAATATGTGTGGAAGCTATGATTAAGAGTTCACATCATTTGAAGATTGCACATGTGTGCACAAATGAAAACAAGTTTAGTGGTAACCAGAAATATTTTTTAATGAATTCTATACTTGCACAATTAATACGAAGATCAATTTGGTAAGAAATAAGCCATGCAAACAAGATTGTATGTACCATTTAATCACTTAAAGAGTAAAGAATAATTTAAGAGTGAATTCATATCAAAATGAAGAAGAATTGAATTTTTTTTGAGTGCAAACTAGAAAAGATTGATTTATCCAAAATTTAGGTATTTTTTGTAATCACAGTTGTATTTTGAAGCTTTGATTTAGTAACAATAGAAAATCCCACAATCTATGATGTAAGTGAGTGTCCTAAGTATAAGTTTAATAATAATCCTCTATTTCTTTGGAAGATGATCTTTTAGGAACATTTTCACAAGTTCTACAAAATATATTACACGTAGAAGGTGTAAGAGCCTTAATACATTGCAAGTTTGAAAGTTGTGATATTCACAGAGAATTAGACCTAGAGTGCAATAATGACCTATCTCTGAAACAAGAATTTGAACATTTGAGTGGTTTAAACATTGTTAAGCATATGTTCTATAAGAATTTTTACAATCACAAATGGAGTAGAATTACTCTAAGAAGAATTCATGCAGGCATGTTTTCAGTAGGAGATATCCTTGTAATAATTGATAGTGACATGATTCACAAACTTAGTGATCTAAGTATTGAAGGATGTAATCCTATAAATGAGAAGAATGTTAAGAAGCTAGTTGAAACCAATCTGAAAGCCAAGTCTAGTGGTAGGAACATGAGAATTGACCTAATATCTAAAACTAATATAAGGGTTATTCATAAGATTATTAGACATAACATAGATTACCATTCTAGAGTGAACTATGTTCCTTCTTGATTCATCCACGTAGATTATCTTATGATAGATAAGAAGGAAAAAGTTAACATGTGTAAAATTATGGAACAATAATTGCTTGACAACATTGAGAGGTTGTAGAAAACTAAGAATTTTGTGTTTGGATTTGAGTCTATATTGACACATTTGTTCTTTCAAGTAGTTAGAAGTTTTCTTAATATGCCAAATAGGAATGAGATAGTGACAAATATACAATGAGCATGATAACTCATCATTATAGAAAATAATTTGATGAAAGAATGAAAGATGATATCACAAGCATAATGAAGAATGTCTAGTGTGTAATGAAAAAAAGATTAAAAATTCCACCTTCTTTAGTTAAAAAATACAAAAAAAATTATTTTCTTCATAGTAGAAAAAAATTGTTACGTATATGAAAGAAATGGAGCCAAGAGTCATGTTCATTGACCCTATGGGTTATGAAATATATGAAGAATCGATAGAAGGATATGCAAAGATAATTTGTCACTCCTTATACTATTGCAGCCTTTTACTTTACACTTTTGCTTCTTACTACTTGTTACATTCTTCTATTATATGTATTAGATGTGATACAATACATTACATATATACCAATCCAATTTAAAATTCAACAAAGTTGGCTACAATACAAGATTTACCAAAATACACAAAGTCAGCCCAACTATAGGTAATCAGGTTCTAAAGACAAACTTGGTGAGATTCTGACACTCAACAACCATTATCAAAGCTCAGCATCATCATGCACTCAGTAGACATAGAAGCTCAATTCATACTGATTAGTTCTAAGTAGTCTAAACTTAGTCTATACTGGTGACTTGGTGAACACTATAAAACTTAGCATATAAATTGAATCACTTAGTTGACATTGCACAACTCATTCAACACTATCTTTGTAAGATTGATATAAACTAAATCACTTGGTTGACATTGTATAGCTTAGTCAAGACTAGATTCACATTGTTGAAGCTACAAACTTGATAAGCACTAGAGAACTCAGTCTATAGTGAGAAACTCAATAAGCACTATGAATCTTGGTTTACACTGATAATCACCAACTTGGTAGAAACTACTCGACCCAAACTAAATGTTGTTCTGTAAAATTAGTAGCAACTATAGAACTCAATAGAACCTAAATTACTTTGTTAACACTATTCACTATACAATAAGCTCAGTAGCTGCTAGTTGTCTAATTAAGTGTGTCTGTCACTAATAAATAAACTTGATTGTCATGTCAACACCTTTATCTTCTTTTCTTCTTCATCCTTCTTCTTTTTCTCTTCCTCCTCATCATCAAAATTAGTATAGAAGTGATATTTCCAACAATATTTTTTTCATATGCCACAAATGGATTTTCCTTTGTATTCATAGTTATGTGTGTACTATCCACTTGCATGCATTTAGTATCTATAACAATGTGAGGTGGAGATAAGTATTGTTGTGTCCTTTTTTCCTCTTCCTCTTCACTAGAAGGTGTATCTACCTATACATATATTGGACTCTCTACCTTTGCCTATGCACTCTCCTTAGTTATTGAGGACATATATTTCATTATAGTCTCCTCTATTTCTTACCTTACCTCCCATTAGAAGAATTTATCTTTTGTTCCTCAACAAGGGCTCAATACCCTTCAAAATTTTCTTTAATTCCTCTTTTGATCCAGCATCACATAACTTATTTATATATGTGATCCTCATATTCAAATCTTCTTCTACCACTCTTCTCTTCCTATTGATCAACCTATTGTATAGGTCTTCAGGAATCTTATTCTGAATGCTATCAAATATTTTATTCCTCAGAATAATCTTTCTTATTTTTAAATTCTCTAATTTACTCCTATCCATATTGTTATACATGCTATAAAAATTATTTAACAAAACAAAATTTCCATCATCAATAATCTGCATGTTCATATTCTCTACCCTTGGTTTCCATGACTTCTTTCATGTCGATGTATTGGCTTCCTGCATATCTTTCTCAATAGATTTATCTTCATCATCATCATCATTTGAGCTTTCAAAACTACTTGCATGGTTTTCCTCCTTTTTTTTAGGACTATTTTTTATCTTCTTTACTCTTTTCTTTGCTTGAGGTGTAGGTTCTTGCTTAACCTTCACTAGTTTTCTTGATTTCATCTATGCAGTAAGTGCTTCCACCTATGACTACTTTCTTGCTTGCTCATAGGTTTCTCTTATAAGTTTCACTTGTGCAACTATTTCATATGGTACAATGAGAGCTTGCACACATGGTTGTGCCACTATTTCTCCTTTTGAAGGTCTTGTCACTATAATAGGTGTTGTTGCTAACAATTTGTATTGCCCACTAGCCTTCATTTCCAGTGCAATTCCCTTTAACTCATTGAAGTCTTGTCTTGACATGCTACATTCCTTGAGAATGGAATATATCATCTTCTCTACTTTCTCTTGCTTTACTTGTTGTGGAGCTCAGTCTCTACAATCCTTAATCTTTCATAATATATCCCTCATCTAGAATATTTTGTGTCCTGCTCAAATCAAGTATGATTTGTGCATACCCTTCAGTTAGTTTTATGCTCATCTCATAACCCCCAGGGTCAATGAAGTCCACTCTAGGTATCACCACAAAGCACAAATAATCCTTATACTTATCTACCATAGATGGAGGTATCATATACCTTAATTTCATCTCATATTGAAAATTCTTCATCATCCTATCAATATCAATGTCTCTGACATTCTCAAGTTTATTAATGTAGCTTTGAGTTACAATATTCATTGTGCACTCACTTCTATCCAAATTAATTTCTCTAGTGAATTTCTTAGTAACATAAAAGAATAAATGAGTCTATAGGGACTTAAATCTAAATACTGCACTCTTTGTTTTCTTTACCTTTACAATATTGTCCAATAGTTGCACTAGGAAAATGTTGCACAAATTAACTTTTCTCCTTTTAGTGGCCATCACATATGCTATATGAAGAAATCCAACTGATATAGAGTTTACCCTTGATCCATGGTTTATCATTAATAGGATCAACCCTCATATTCCTTCAGTTAAACTTGATTTTTAGATTTGTCTCCACTATTTTCTTAATGCTTTTCTCATTAACAAGATTACAACCTTAATTTCTAAATCTTGTGACCTTGTGAATTAATATATTTTCAATAAAAATCTATGGATCACCTAACCAAAACATATCATCATCTACTCTTCTCAATATAATTTGGGTCCACTCGTGATTGTCAAATTCTGTGTAGAACATATACTTCACCAAATTCAAATCATCAAGGTGTGCATACTCATACTTTAGGGATAAGTCATTATTACACATGACTCCTAAGTACTTGCTCTTAATTTTTCAATGTCTATAACTCATTATATCTTCTACATGTGAAAGATTTTTTGAAACTTACAAAAATGTGCCTACAAGATCATCTAGTAAAGAAAAAAATGGATATTTCTTGAACTCATATCTTGGTCTATCATGAACATCATACGCTCTTTAACTAGACATTCCTTTATAACTGTAAATACTTCAAGAAAATAGATTCAATACTCCATAAAATACCTCAAAGTCTTCATTTTAGGGCTTCTATAACTTTCATCTTCACAAGCTTGGTTCACACTACATTTTTTGTCAAAGTTCTCTTCAATTTGTTCAAGACACTTCACATGAACAAATGGTAAATAATTTCTTGTTCACCATCCTTTAACCATTTAAAATTGTAGTGCACAATAAATGTGTATCTACCACAAACTCAGAATAATGTCTTTCTTTACCGGTAACCTTGAAATTATAACTCTTGCTTATTGTGATCACATCAAGACTTTTGCACTGAACCATAGCTTTCTCTCTATGACTTCTACCTTTTGTCAACTTTGCAATTTCTAAATCACTCTCTAACATCAGTTTTGACCATTGATGCTCTGTGTTGGGACTCAAAATTGCCTTCTCAATTTGAGTATCATTCCAAGCTTTTGAGCCTTATGAGCACATTTAATGCATGTGTACCTAGCTATCCTTTTGAGGCCTAAAATATGTTTAATGTTTCTAATACCTTGAATTTAGCATACACACTCATTCTATGAAGACAAATTTCCATTTTGAGTCATTTCGTGAAGTCTCATTTTGAGCAATGTTCATTTCTACATTTTAGCCTAAGTGTCAAATAGTAATAGGAGGCCTTGTTTGTAATTGAATATCTTGTACCTAGTTATCTTTCATGACTCACCACTTTGGGAATGTTTAATATGCATATCAAAGAACCTATGTTTCATATTTTAGGTTATTTTTGACATGTTTTGATTAGGTTTTTAATCCCTTAAAGTTGGTTGTTTACTATTGTCATACTGATGTAAATTGTTCATAATGTTGGGAGGCCCTGTTTGACCAGTTATAACTTTGACCCAGTTGATTAAAATGTGAAAAATCCTTTTCCATTACATTCTAGAGGTAAAATACTTGTTATTTTTCTGATTTGAGCTTATAAGGCATCTATTTTATTAGTTTTCAAATGTGATTCCATATGGAAATTGTAAATTTTTACTTGTCATAAAGTAAAAATTAATTGTTACCCATGTTTAGGATGTCATAACTCTAAATTCATGATTTATTGAACCAAATGGATTGTACTAATGTGTTCTACTCTAAAAATTATTTAAGTGTGCTAGTTTGCAAGTCTTGACGAATCCGTCTACACACTTTTCTACTAGTGTCTCCAATCCTACAAATCCAAGTGGTGCACTTGTACCATTCAAAAATTGCACCCTATTATTTTTCTTCAGCCCAAATACTAGATTTATATATTCCTCATGAAAATGAACCAATTCCCCTACTTTCATGCCCCCAAGTGTTAGTTTGTCCTATTTTCAAAGGATTAAAACTGAGTGGGATCTATGGTTTTCTAACATATTTTCTTGTAGGCAATTCTGAGAAGGCAACTTTGATGGTTAATATCTTTTGGCATTGAAGTCATCATGAGATGAAATCTAAAAAGGTAAGAAATATGGAGCAAAGAATCAATATATCATTTTTTAGAGCTCAACCACATGTTTTGATGGATTTTTAAGGCTAGTCAGGGGACATATTAGCATGAAATTGACAAGTTGTAGAAAGAGTAAAATTGAGTTCTAAAGGTTGAATTAGTAATGCAAATTGTTTCTAGTCAGCACTAAATGGTAATTTAATCAATTTAAAACATCAAGTGTATAAGTTTGAAATTTTTTTTTAGCTAGACCCACTTTGGGACCCGACTATTTCCACCAGACTGATAAGACATTGAGGAAATAAAATATGTTTTGAAGAGTGACATATTGAACGGGATTCCTAAAAGTATTCAATGCAATATTTCATGATTAATCACTTCCCAACATGAAAATATCATCAGTGGAGATGAAATTTGTGTTCAGTGAACAATTATGCATGCCCTCTTCATGACTAGCTAGAGTCAAAGGCTCCCATCTGTCAAAAATTTCAATAGTCTATTTGCAAGGATAGTGAGGACAAATGAGTTACTTATAATGTACCTAATGGAATATGATTTCTAAAGCACCTTCTTGTAGAATAAAGTAGATACAAAAGAAAACCATGTGTAGAGTTATCATTATTGAGCTTTGAGTAGTAGACTCATTTTATTTTGGAGAAGAGATCATCCAAATCTGTGTGCTCTTACATGTGAAGTGTGGTGCCATTTGGGCATTAGTTCTATGTACAATCCAACCTCACCTCCTCCCTCAACTCATTCCTTATAAGCAAAAAACTCAAAACTACTTCTTAAATAAAGTTTTCTCATATAACTATTGTATCTAGTCCTAATGAAGAAGACACTAGTGTGTTAGTCTTTTCCTGTACAGAGCATGTCAATTATGTAAAAAGACATAATGAAATGTGTTGGTGCCTCAATGAATCTAAGTGTAATGCAACTTAAAAAAAGTTGTTACATGTATGGGTGAGTAAGTGGTATATTCTTGCATATGGTTGGAGGTCCATGACAGAATGGAGAGCACATAAAGGAGATGACATTTTAGGAAGGAACTCATTTTGGTGATAGAAATTATGCAAATTTGGGTGGGTAAGGGCAAAGAGATTTGGCATAATAGATTTGATTCATCACATGGGGGTGGGTAATCCTTACTATGTAAGCAAAAAAAGATGATTAAAGTTCCAATTTCAAATATATTGGCAAGTCAAATACATTGAACCAAGGAAAAATTTGGAAGAATGTGGAAATGATTTTGGTTTTTAATGTAAGTAGACATTTGAAATAATGAAGCTCTGTCAGCATCCAACCACCACCTTGCTTTTAGTATGGAAAGGATTTTTCCTATAGGCACCAAACTTAGAAGAAAAGAAGGGATTCAATTAAGACCTTTCATCTCAGACAACTTTGACATAGCAATGGAGTCAAGGCATCAAGTTTTATGTAGTCACAAGAAAGTTGCCTCACTCTAGTCTTTCATGTAGGAGGATATGGATATGCAAAGGCATATTCCATTCTGGGATTGGCCTCACTATGTACAAAGAGATTGAGAGCATGTGATCAAAAGGGGGTTGCTTGGAATGCCATGTTTCATGAGAACCATCTTGTGCATTGTAGAAGGATGACATAAGGAGGAACTAACAACATTTTTCAAAGGCTATAAATAATGCTAGTGCCACAATCAAGGAGTTGGAAGGAGGGAGAGTAGAATGCATGACCCTTTCCTCTTACACTTAGGCCTCATTTTATGAACATGTAGTCCCACACAACTCTTTTAAACTCAAAATTTGTTGTCGTGTGAACATTAGTGAAGGAAATAGAAGTAGGAATTTAAGATGTTAATCCCACATTGACAAGGCAAAAGATGATTTAGTTGTTTTTATACTTGAACACACTTAAGTGTCTAAAAGGCTCACACCTTTTGAGAATTAGGGAAAACTCATCTAAGCCCACTCATTTGATTGGAGGATGTACAGATATTTTGAGAAAACCTAACAACATGTACTGATGACATATAATTCTGACCAATTAGATGATGCTAAGTGGTAGCAAATGAATGAACCAAAAATGAACAAGTGGCAACACATGGGCAAATGACGTGTGGTAGGGCATTCTAGATGTGGCATATAAATTGAGGTTTCAATGTGGCAAGGTAGGACAGGTGTCACAAAAGCACATTCCTACATACAACATGGTATTTTTTGACTATGGATGTAGGAAGACAACTTTTTGACATGTGGAAATGGGCCTGAGTTAACACTAACATGGTAAGATAGGTTCCTAACAAATAGCTAGGTTCCAAATTGTGGTGAGGTAGCAAGCACCCCATGAGAGATGATGTGGTGGTGACTCAGCAATAGGAGTCCAATGAAATGATGATACATATTAGGTAATTGGTGGGACCAATTAGAGGATGCCACATGGCACCTAATGGCAGGTGACAGAGTGATCAATGGTAAGGAAACATGTGTTAACCTAGGAAAACTTGAGTTGACCCAAAATGCATAAATGGAGGGAAAATCTTGAGTTTTGGAAAATAATATTTTATTATTGTTTTCTAGTTTTCAAAATACAAGTCTTCTAAATAAAATTTGAACTATAACATATAGTTCAAACTTTAGAAAATTTTAAATACTTGGAATGAGATGCTGACCTTAAAACTTGACTAGGAGTATGCTTTTCAAAATGATCTCCTTGGCATTCCTGATATGCTGACATAAAACTATTATATATCATTGAAAATGGGAGAGAGTGAATTTTCCATTTTTTTTGTTGGCTTTGATGCAAGAAGCAATGTATTGGATTTATTATGGTTTTTTTATTAGGTACTCAGCTTTTAACCACATTCAAGTATAGTAGTTTAGATTTGATTTCTGATGAAATGGTGAACTTGATGAATGCCAGAGGCAGTAATAATGTAGTTGAGAATGGGTTTTCTCACCACTAATTCAATTAAATGAATATATGATTAGTATTTTAGATGCATGTCTGTTATTTTGTCAAAGATAGGGTTTCTCATCAGTTAGGGGAGATACTTTTAGTTTGTTATAGAACAATGATTAAGGATCATATCAGATTTTGGTTATAGAAAGGTGAGAGTTGCTTTGCAAAAAATGGAATGAAGATTCAAGTGGACACATGTCACTTCTAGATCAGATCCAAGATTTCATTCCTTTTCTATATCTTTCTCTTTCTCTCCCATTGAAAGAGTTCTGGTTTTGGAGAAACTTTCTCATTGTTGTGATACCGTAGGGGTTCTAATCTTGATATTTTTCTCACTATTGTGAGACCAAGGTTCTAGTTCTAGAGAAAGTTTCTCATGACTGTGATACAATTTCTCTTCAACATCTCTCTATTATGAACAAAAGTTGTAATTTCTTTTAAGAAAATAGATTATGCAGTCATTTATTGTGTATATTTTGAGTTTTAGCATATACCATGATGTACTGGCTTCAAGGAGATTAATACAAAGCTTCATTTTCTTAGTTTCATTTTGACTCTTATCTCCTTCCTCTACTATCTACAATGTTTTGTGTTTAAGAACAAAGAGCTTAAACTCATTTATAGTCCCTTAAGGTTGTATGTTTGGATAGGTTTTCTATTGGAAAAAAGAGCCATGTAGATGCTTATTTATCTCGACAAGATTGCAAGTTTCAATAGGAGGATATTGCAGTAAGTATGAGAGTTTTTATGAAGATAGATATCTATTTACAAGGTGAATGGATAGATCTAATATCTAAATATATGAGTATATATTAGGTATCCATGTGTATGTTTTGACTTAGCTTGTGCCGAATAGATAAGGGACTAATCAACTAGGAGATTGCATCTATTTTTTGTTGTATACTTGGGTTGTGCTGATTTTCAACATCATTAATCAAAATCTTTTCCCTTTCATATTGAAGAACTAAAAATAATTTCCCTTACTAGCTTGTGGATTTCATAGAATTTACAATTTTTGACTGCACATCTTCGTAATTACATGAGTATAGGAGAAATAAGGGTTTTAATCTGATTTGTTTAGGTTCAATCTATACTTTGAATACTAGTACCATATGAAGAATTGTATGAATTTTCCTTAGGTCAAGATTCACCCAAGATCATAGAACTTGAATACAAGCATGACTGTAGACAAAAACAGAGTATGATCAATATATTAGAGTATGTCCTCATACTTTTCTCTATATTGTATGCAAACACACTAAGAGTGCCTATATATAAAGGCCTCTTAAGAAGCACCTAGAATGTCTCTAGAAAGAACTAGGAGATAAGATAAGCATGATAACTAAGAACACATCTTATCCATGATTCTAGATGAGTGGATAAAAATGACAAGGTGTATCTCAAGTGGAGATGTTGTAGATACCATGTGCATAAAAGAGGTGTAAACTCCTATGTTGTCAACATGACAACTCACAAGAGTATGCATACTCCTAGGTGACTAATAAATAAATAATAAAAATATGCATTAACCTAAGTAAACTTAAGTAAGTGTAAATAGTAAATACTTATTTATACCAACACCCCCCCTTAAGTGCAACTTAGGGGAATGCACTTAAGCTTACAAAAACTAGGATGAAATGCATCATGGGTTCCAGCTACAAGGCCATGTTAGGTACCCATGTACATAATGATATTAAATCTCTCATAAAGAAGAGAAAGAGGGAAAAACTCATGGGAAAAACCCTCCCCCAAAAAGAGAGATGAAAAGGGATGCATGGATGGATGGAGTAATCAAGACCCCCCCATTATGACATACATTGAGTATGTATAAAAGTGAAGAATGTGAAGGACAAAACCCCCTAAGAGGAAAAGGTCCCCCCATAAGAAAGAAGAGGAAGAGAGACAAGGTAGCACCCCCCATGCCGCTGCCCCACCCCGCCCCCCCCCCCCCACAAAGGAAGAATTTTGATCACTGAAAGACACTCTAAGGTAGAAGCTAGTCCAAGAATGTAGAATGATATTCCTCCCCTTTGGAAGAAATAAAGGAAAAGGTAAAATCTTGAAGATGTATGGTTTCCCTAAAACTTGCTCAAGTGGCTATAGAACCTATTCTAGAACTATCTCCTCAACTAATAAAGAGACCTCATCCAACTACTATACATAGGTATCCACAGTCATGCCAAACTGTGAAGATTGATCATGTAGAGAATGGACATAAGGGTCAGAGTGAGCCCTTGCAACAATTTTAGGGTGTGACTCCACAAACAAACTAACAATGTCTACCAAGAAGTCATCTACTAAAGCTGGAGCTGGAAGACAACATGTACCCTATTGTGCTAGACCTTTCATTGTGGCAATATAAGCATGTGGACTATATTTTATGTCATGACCTCTTGCTGCCACTGTCAATTGAACCCCACATGTTTGATCCATAAGTCAATAAGCCTTCACATTGTCTTCATATTTGATGAAAGTATAAGGCCTAGGTGGTGGTGCACTGCAATCTTTATAAGATAGGTTTTCCCATGTGGGACAACCAAAGACTCTGAAATGACTCACAACTAGTTTTTTGCCATACCATGCCTCAAAAGGAGTCTTCCCATCTAAGGAATTATGTGGAGACCTATAAAGTATGTGAGTGGTGTTGTTGATAGCATCAACTTCTAATGAAGGATCAAGAGACTTGGCCTTTATTGTAAAACTTGCCATGGACTTGAGAGTCCTAATCCTTAGTGCTACAAAATTTTTCTTGTGGATTCTAAAGATCAATTCCCTCAAGTTTACAAAAGTCCTTAAGGCTTTGGTCCACATATCCACCTTTGTTTTCCATCCATAGAACCTTAATGGCTTCCCTTGATTTGTGTTCAACATCAATCTTAAAGGCTTGAAGCTTATGAAACACTTCACTTTTGTGATGAAGAAAGTAACCCATGTGAATCATGAAAATTCATCAACAAAAGTAAGGGTGTTGTGGCCTTGGTTGATTGATGTCACTGCAAAGGGTCCTGCTAAAACAACGCAAACCAATTAGAGAACAACTAGTGCTCATGAAGACTTGCCTTTATCATACTTCTCCTCAAGATGCATATGCATTGAACAAGATGAAAATTCACCCTTAGAAAAGTTGATGTTAGGTAGACCTTTGACCATGTATTTGAAGCAAAGTTGTTGAAAGTAGCAGAAGGAAAGATGACCAAATTGGTCATGCCATAAGTTTATTTGTGGATGTGAGTGAGTTAACAAGGCTTGAGAAGGAGACTTAGGTACAAAGTGGGAGAAAAAATAAATTCTCTTGTTATGATTGACTTCCCCACTATTAGGATAAAACCATAGACAGAAATAAAAACTACATGCAAATATAACCAATAACAAAAAATAATAAATCACACAAAAATGAACAAAAGGCGCCAAGATTTAATGTGGTTCACTCAATCTCTAGGCTACATCCACCAAACTACAAGTTCAATCTTATTACAATCCAATGATTACAACCTGATTGCAATCCATAATCCCTTACAGCTCAATACTGCCACAAGAAACAATTTTGCATCACGACATAATCATAAAATACCTAACCCTAAACTCTTTTATACAAGTATTTTATGCTATTTTAGGGTTATAATTAATAATTACATGTTGGCCCAAAATCTTGATAAAATAGGGCCCAAAAAAAATATTTTTAGGGCGATGCCCTAAACCCCAAAAAATTATGGAGTATGTAAAGTACTTTCCTGATCAATCACCACAATCAAACAATATCCCACCCTGGGACTAATTAGGCTCCACACTAAACAAAAATCTCCCACTTGGAGACTGATCCTGTAGCAATACCACTATTGTATGGGGCTCCCACTAGATCAAACCACCCTGGACTCTGCTATTCTTTTAGTCATGTTTAGTCTAGAAGACCAACTAAAGCTAAAGAGGAGTTCAACTTCTCCCTTGTTAGAACTATTGTCAACATATCTGCTAGATTGTCATTGGTAGGTATCTTCTCTACCTTTAACTGTCCATCCTCCAAAATTGACTAAATGAAATGGTACCACAACTATATGTGTTTGGTCTTAGAATGCAGAGCTGAATTCTTTGCAAGATGAATGACACTCTAACTATCTATGAAAAAATAATTATCCTTCTGAGGATGTCCCAATTCTTCTAAGAAGAACTAAAGCCATATCATCTACTTGGCTACCTCTATAGAAGCAACATACTCTACTTCTATAGTGGATAGAGCATTAATCTTCTATAACCTAGAAACCCAGCTCAGAGCTGCCCACCAATAGTAAAGAAATAACCTATAGTACTTTGTGTAGTATCAATATCCCCTACAAAATTTGAGTCAACATAGACTTGTAAATCAGTAGTGGAGCCCCCAAAGTGTAAACACTTATGGGATGTTCCTTTCAAAAATTGAGAATCCACTTGACAGCATTTCGATGCTCAAATCCTGGATGACTCATATACCTACTAATGATTCCCACTGCATGGGCAATATCTGGCCTAGTGCATACCATAGCATACATCAAGCTTCCTACAATTGGAGCATAGGGTACCTTGGACACCTTATCCTCCTCTTCCTATGTCTTAGGACACATCTCCTTAGTCAATTTCAAATGACTAGGTAAAGGTGTGCTGAGAGCTTTAGTATTCTCCATAGAGAAATGTTGCAACACCTTCTCAACATAATCAGCCTAAGATAGCATCAATGTTTTGTTCTTCCTATCTCTAAAAATCTTCATACCAAGGATTTGTTTTGCTGCCCCAAATCCTTCATAGTAAATGTATGTGCTAACTATCATTTCAGCCCCTTAATATGATCCATGTTAGACCTAGCTACAAGCATATCATCAACATATAAACATAAAATAATGTAGCTATAATCATCCAACATCTTAAAATAAACACAATAATCTAAATGAAACCTGTTATAGCCATGCTCATGTATAAGCTTGTCAAATTTTAGATACCATTGCCGAGGTGCTTGCTTCAAGCCATATAAACTTTTCTTCAATTTGCACACTAAGTTCTCCTTACATTTGACCTCAAATCCTTGTGATTGAGCCATATATATTTCTTCATCCGAATCACCATGAAGGAAGGTTGTTTTAACATCCAGCTTCTCTAAATGCAAATATTCAGTAGCCACAAGATTTAAAATAGTACAGATAGAAGTCATTTTAACAACAGGAGAAAATATCTCATCAAAATCAAGTCCCTTTTTCTATATAAATCCTTTTACAACTAACCTGGCCTTAAATATTTTCTTACCTCCTTCCTCTTCTTTCAACCTATAAACCCACTTATTCTATAAAGCCTTTGTACCCATAGGCAACTTGCACAAATCCCATGTCTTATTCTTTAGCAAAGAGTCAATTTCATCTTTCATTGCAGACTCCCATTGAATCTTAGTATCCACCTACATAGCTTCATCATAACTTTTAGGTCCACTAGCATCAATAAGTAAAATAGAATACAAAGAGGGAGAAAATCTTTGTGGAGGTCTAATTTGCCTCATTGACCATCTAACATTCATTGGTGTGTGTGGTATTTGTTGTTGCAGTTGTTGTACATCATGAGGAATGGCTAGAACATAAGCTTTTGGAGTATCATCCAACACTACATAATCATCTTCTTTCTTCTCATGTTGTTGCAACAGATCTTTGTACAACACTTTCTTATTGAATATGACATCTTGGCTTCTTATAATTTTATGATTTTCAAAATCCCAAAGCCTATAACCAAATTCATTAATGCCATATCCAACAAAGATATATTTCTTTGATTTAGCTTCTAGCTTAGTTCTATTTTTAGAGTCTATATGAGCAAAAGCTTCACAACCAAAGGTCTTGAGAAAAGAATAACTCACCTTCTTACCAGTCCATGCCTCCTCTAGAATACCACAACCCAAAGGAGTAGAGGGACCTCTATTAATAAAATATATTACAGTATTGACAGCCTTTGCCCACATGTGTAAGGGCAACCCAACATGCAACCTCATGCTCCTTGTGTGCTCCATTATAGTCTTGTTCATTCGTTCAACCACTCCATTTTCCTATGGAGTACCTGGAATAGTTTTCTATCTATGAATACCATTAGTGGAGCAATAATTTTCAAATTCATGATTGCAATACTCACCACCATTATCAGATCAGAGACATTTTAATTTCTTACTAGTCTCATTTTCAACCAAGCATTTCCATTTCTTAAAATTTTGAAATACATCAGATTTCTATTTAAGGAAATAAACCCATACTTTTCTAGTTGTGTCATCAATAAATGTAACATAATAATGAAAGCCACCAAGGAAAGATACTTGAGCTAGTCCCCATACATCTATATGCACAAGCTTTAATTTCTCCTTTTTGTTTTCCTTCCCAGTCTTTACAAAACTCACTCTCTTTTATTTTCCATACACACAACTTTCAAAAATATCCATATTAATACATTTCAAACCTAGTAAAACTTTCTTTGAATGAAGTACTTTCATACCTTTCTCACTCATGTGCCCAAGTCTGTTGTACCACAGTACCGTATCAGAATCTATAGCAGCTATTTGTTCTCTCTACTCAACTGTATCAATTGTTCCTGAACATTCATTTTTCTCTGAAACAATCAAAGTAGAAGGAAAAATATGACCTATACAAAGATATAAGGTGCCTAATTTCACACATTTTTCTACTACAAGGGAACCTTTTGAAACCTTCCAATTTTTATCATTAAAAGTAACTACACAACCCTCATCACTGAGTTGCCTTGCTGAAATTAAATTCCTACTTAGCCTTGGAATATGTCTTACCTTATGTAGTGGCCAATGATTCCCATTCTACAACTTAATCTTAATTTTTCCCTTTCCAAAAATCTGATAGGGTTCATTATCCCCCAAATAAACAAGCCCAAAATCCCCTTGGACATAATCAATGAAATAACCTCTATGCAGTGCACCATGAAATGAAGCACTAGAATATAAAACCCATGAATCATCAACACTTTCTAAAGACAAAAACAAAGCATCCTCTTTGAATTTGTTACTTACCACATTGCCTCCTTGTCTCCATTTGATTTATTTGCTTCATTTTTCTTTCGATTCCAACAATCTTTCTTTTTGTGCCCTAGTTTCCCATAGTACCAATAATCGTTTGGTCCTCTCGATCAAGACCTCTTCCCCTTTGACTTTCCTCTTTATTTCCCATGATTTTTAGAGTTACTTCCTCTCTTAGTTGTTCTACCCCTGCTTTGTGCATTCAAAGAACTTCCTAATGTAGATCCACCTGAGGATTTCCTATGAGTTTCCTCACTCAAAACAACACTGATCACATCATCATATTTTAGGGTACTAGATCTAGGAACAGAATTACTCACTTCCATTACCAAGCCATTCCAGCTTTAAAGCAAAGAAAACAAAATCAAGAGAGCCCTAATTTATTCATCAAAATTGATACCCACAGAAGATAATTGACTAGTAATAGTATTAAACTCATTTAAATGATTTGCAATAGATCCACCTTTTGCCATTTTCATATTAAATAAATGTTTCATGAGAAATACCTTGTTTGAAGTGGAGGGTTTTTCATACAGTGTCGCTAGGGTTTTCATCAACTCTTTTGTCATCTTCACTTTTGTAATATTAAATGCAACTGATGGTGCCAGGCATAACCAAATGCTTCTAAGTGCCTTTCTGTCCAAAAGATCCCATTCATCATTTTACATAGATCTTTGATTCTTGGCTTTGCCTTCCAACAACTTCCATAAATCCTTCTAATAAAGATAGTTTTCCATTTGCATCTTCCATAACTAGAAGTTCTGCCCATTAAACCTATCAACCCTTAGCTTAACCTCATCTTCCATCACTCCCACTCAACTATGAGACTCCCACTTAACTGTGAGACTTTCTTGTAGAGGATAACTGAAAGACAACTAGGATTTGATACCACTTGTTAGGATAAAACCACAAATAGAAATAAAAACTAAATGCAAATATAACCAATAAAAAAAAATAATAGATCACATAGAAATGAACATAAGGCACCAAGATTTAATGTGGTTCATCTAATCCTTGGGCTACGTCCACCAAATTACAAGTTCGATCTTATTACAATCCAGTGATTACAACCTGATTACAATTTGTAATCCCTTACAACTCAATACTGCTGCAAGAAGCAATTTTGCATCACAACATAATCATAAAATACCTAACCCTAAACCTTTTTATACAAGTATTTAATGCCATTTTAGGGTTATAATTAATAATTACATGTCAGCCCAAAATCTCGATAAAAATTTATGGAGTATGTATAATACTTTCTTGATCAATCACCACAATCTAACATCCACTACAACTAATGAATCATCTCTAAGACTACATACCATCACTAAATCTAGAAGGAACTCAACTTTGTGACCATCTCCAAGGTGAGTGATTCGGTAAACTAAGAGGAGATTGGAGCTAAGGTTTGGAATGTATAGAACATCTTTGAATTTCCCATTTTCCATTTCCACTTGTCCTTTTCCTTCAACTTCCATTTTCATATCATCTCCCAAGAAGATGTGTGGTACCTGTGACTACTTCATTAAAGAAAAGTCTCCCTTTGAAGAACCCATATGGTAAGAGGAACCTGAGTCAAGTATCCATTCTGTAGAAGAACTTGAGTTGGCCATAAGTGCTTTCCCTTTTCCCTTTGAAGTGGGTGGAGTTGAATCCTTGGAAATACCCAGCACTCGAATTTTTTTCTTCCTAAGTAGATATTCTAACTCATTGTTTCTCTTAATCTTGCAATGATGCTCAACATGATTTGGTTTTTTGCCATATGCACAAAAAAAAAATTCTTTCTTTTCACTATTTCCCTTCTTGTTGGAAGAAGAAGCACCTTGTTGTGAGGAAGATTAATGTGTCTCAGACTGTGATTTCTGCTTCTACTACTTTTTCTTGTTGTTGCTAGAAATTTTCCCTCTTTAACTTGATATGTGCTCATCATTAGGCACCAATGCTTTGGTCTTTGATGTTGTAAGAAATCCCAAATCCATCAAGTGAGATTGTTCAATAATCAACATTTCTGCAAAAGCATCAAATGTAGGCTTCTAGTAAGCACTTCCCATGGTTAACCTATGAGTATTATAACTCGAAAGAAATGAAACATACTCTAAATGTAGCCTCTCCAGGATGTGATGAATCAATTTTTCATCCTTCATGGGATTTCCACTGTCTTTAAGTAGTGCCCTATACTCATTTTCTTTGTTGATGTAATCTTGAATTTTTTCAAAGTTTTTTGGATCTAGAAGAAGTAGATCCTCCTCAATTTGAAATCCTTTTTCATCATCCACCTTACCATATAATGCTTCAAGTTTGTCCCAAGCTGGTTTGGATTCCTTACAATTGGCAATGTGAAAGAAGAGATCTTTATGTACAAAATTCTTGATAACTCCTAATGTCTGTTGGTCATGTTTTTTCCAATCAATGAGTGTTGTAGGATCCCTTTCAATTGGCAATGTGGAAGAAGAGATATTTATGTACACAATTCTTGATAACTCCTAACACCTACTGGTCATGTTTTTTTTCCAATCAATGAGTGGGTTTGGGAATTGTACCATCAACATAAAGATTGTAACCTTTTTCCATTAATCTACTCCATGCAATATCTTTCTATGTAGAATAATTGAGTGAACTTAGAGGTGCACATTTAGGTGGACCCATGAAGTAAAAAATGAAAAAAGCACACAAGAGAGACACAAAAACCACAATACAACCCCCCGCCCCCCTTTCACTCAATCAAAAGAATCTCCCCAAAAAAGATGTTTTGGCACTTTATATGTAGTGCATGTACAATAGGTCACTTGTCAAAATGTGCAAAGTGGACTTCTAATTTTGTCTGTTACAATTTCCTTTTGAGGCCTAAATTGAGAACTAAGCACTGTAGCTGAGATATACAATAATTTGGAAAGAAATGAAAGAAATACAATGTAGAAAAGGCCCTAGTTATGAAAGCAATATTTTCTTCACACAACCCTAGAATCTAATTGAAAATATAGAAAGTAGACAAAAAACTAAGCAATTTCACAAAAAATGGAACCTATTTTTGAGTCCAGATGAGCCCATATAGAGTGTTTCAATTTGCAAAATGTAGGACTAGATAGGTATAGTCACCAAAAGAAGCAATTTTTGAAAAATCTTTGTACCAAAACTAGAAAAGAACACCACCACTAAAAGTTTCAAGAAATTCTCCCCAAAATAAAAATCAATTGCACTTAAATTGGAGTCCAAATGACCAAGTTATGGCCTCACAAAGCTAGGCTTCCAAATAAAAAATGCATTTGAAGAGGGGTCTAGGAGGAAAGTTGCATGCCTAAATTTCACGGTCAAACAACCATTATAGTAGTTATAAATGGCCTAGAAATGATGATCTGATGGCTGTCAAATTCAACTTTGTAAAATGTTGATCTCAGCAAAAAATAGCCTCCCTAGTGACATGGCAAGGTTGTACACTGACTAAGAAAGTCCGTATGCTGACACATCTATACGGTCAATGATGTAATTGGCTGATGTGGCACTACATGTTAGTTGCTAGACACATGGTAGGAAAGAATCCAAATTGGTGTCCTAAGTTGGTGGATGTTAGGGTTGTTTGACATGTTAAGCCCATGTGGGGATGTCTCTAGCTGAGTTTGTTGCGGTCTGTGCAAGTATGGAAATAGTTAGTTTGCACAATGCAAAGATAGGCATGTGGCTGAGAGAAGACCTACTAAGGTGCAAATGCGTGGTCATGAAAATTGTGGGGCCCGAAGACTTATTTATTGCCAGAGCTGGTAAAAAGTCAACTATACTAGAGTTTTAACACTATCAGGGGCTAGTGAATATGTAGTGCTAGGGTGAACTTAGCGGGGGTCAAAAGGAAGTGTAGGAGACCATAAATTATTGTCAAAAATCTCACATTGACCACAAAATTTCCCTTCACACAATTTAAATGTAGAAAGCCGCAGATGTTATGTAACAAAGAGGTCACCCAAATTGTGATGGCCAAACTTTGTGGTCAGAGGGTATAGTAAGATGTTGCTGCTTGAAAATAGTGTTGAAGCCCATTGAATAAATTAAATGCCAAATAATTAACCATTGAATAGGATATTCTGAAGGAATATAGTTTGCAAGGCCAAGGTGTCATTGCCTAGTTCTGTAAAAAAAAATTCTCTATAGGGGCCTATGTTGGGCCCACTGGCCGTTGCACCAAAAGCCATGACTGTTAGTGAACATGGAACACCACATAATTAACCACCTATGGGCAGGGGAGCACATCGCATCACCCAAAAATCTCCCCCTCGACGTGCATACCAGGTGTTTACGCAGGTCAGGATGGCACTGGGGAGATTTGAACCCATGACCAGGCCAAAACCAAGCTCTGATACCAATTGTTGGGCCCACTTGCCGTTGCACCAAAAGCCATGACTGTTAGTGAACATGGAACACCATATAATTAACCGCCTGTGGGTAGGGGAGTGCATCGCATCACCCAACAGCCTATAGGGCCAAAAAAATTATGAAAATATCCAATTCAAAAAAGCTAAGTAATATTGACAAAAATATAGAGATCTGAATTAAATTGAATTATAGATCTAAAAAATCATACTTGAACTTGCAAATTGGGCCTTTGGGTGTTGATTTGCAAAAAAAAATTGCCTCACTATCAACTTTGGGCTAGGGTAGCCAAATTTATAGCCATTTTTCACTGAATCAACATTCTAGACACAATGGCGAGGTCAAATCTGGCTCTAGACGCTCCTAATTTTAGTAATACTCTAGATTTAGGTTGAGGTGATGAAGCAAGAAGATGGTCTTGAATGGATTTGTGAAGAGAAATTCTACAAGAGTAGACCAAAACAGAGTATGATCAGTATATTAGAGTATGTCCTCATACATTGCTCTATATTGTATGCAAACACACTAGGAATGCCTATATATAAAGGCCTCTCAGGAAGCACCTAGAATCTCTCTAGAAAGAACCAAGAGATAAGATAAGAATGAAAACTAAGCACACATATTATTCATCATTCTAGATGAGTGGATAAGAATGAGAAGGTGTATCTCAAGGGGAGATGTTGTAGACATCATGTGCTTAATTAGTGTGCTAACTCCTATGTTGTAGACACCATGTGCATAAAAGAGGTGCAAACTCCTATGTTGTCAACATGAAAACTCATAAGAGTATGCATACTCCTAGGGGACTAATAAAAAAATAATAAAAATATGTATTAACCTAAGGAAAATTAAGTGTAAATAGTAAATACTTATTTACACCAACAAGAATCTAATAGGTCCTCCTACCTAGGTTTTGCAGAGCCTAAAGTAGAAGAAGGGTCTAGCCTTATAGTTGGCTTGGTGTCTAAAAGGATATGTTGAAGATGGGAAGTAGTTGCGCCTAGATGTATTATGTTCTTATCAAGGTAATTTGAAATAGTGACATTTAAAACACCAACAAAATGGCGATTCTAGTGGGAAGTCTATGAAGAAATTCATTGTTAAAAGTACTCGAATCTCTGGTATAAATAGTATTTTCAAAATCTATATGATAAAAAAACCTTGAGAATTTGAAAAAGTTTCAATACAGTTGGAAGAATTTGGTATAGAAGTAAGGTTATGAAGTGTTTCTCATTTCTTTGTTGAAGATTCATATCTCCTAGTAATGTTTTATCCATTTGTAGCAATAGCTTTGAGGTTGAGTGTAAATTGTGGTTGCTAAGAGAGTTCATCGTCAATCAATTTAGTTGTATTTTATTTTCAAATTGCTATTGTAAAATCAGAGTCAAGAATGAACAAAAGGTTTTGTTCTCTTTTCAAAGTTTGTAAATCTACAAGAGTGATTTAATGATTTTCATCTCTCCTACATCTGAAGGTCTAGTTCAAATTTATCAAGAGAAAAATTACATTTTATTTCTCACATATGTGAGTGACAACTTTAAATCTTTGTACTAGTGTATTCCTAGTTGATTTCATTGTAATATTTTGAAGGACTTTATAGTATATGGTCAGATCTAAAGCTCTTGATAGTTTCTTGAAAAAGAAAGTTTACATTCTTGATAAGTTTTAGAGTGTTGTTTGCAATCTACTATTATAAGAAAGTGAAGTATTAAAAAGTAAATCACAACAACAATTTCTTTATCCTCTTGCAAGGAGGTGGTAGATCTACAAAAAATTTCAATGGCATGAAGGATTTTCATTATGCACCCATGTCAAATTAGCAGATTAAAGTCTTGCATTAGCACCTAAGGTATTTATCTTTTCAAGAGTTTCATTTTCATGGAATGCCAAGTGTTAGAAATGGTTGCCTCATTTTACCAATTTTCAGCACTAGAAGAAAGAGGTAGAAGTTTTAGTTTAAGATGGAGTGAGATCTCTGATTTTAGATTAGCTTAACAACTTTGAGGTTCCATCTAATAGTTTGTTAGATGAAGATAATGATCATGATCAACATATTTTAGATCAGCACTTTTAGGATATGTTTTCATACTTGGTGACTAATTAGTTGTTTGAGTGTGAAGGAGCTTTAGTGAATGATGAATCTAATTTTGTGAGCAATATGACTACAAGTAGGTAGTGATTAGATTTTACATACTCCTCACACCTAATACATAAGGTGGCTTTCATTCCTTTGACAATTTTTTGTTTATGGTTGATAGCATGCAACAGTCATATGTAGATGACAATTTTCATGTTGATCATAGTTTACATGCGCATGCTGATTTGTTTCCTAATAGTGAGCATGATATAGAACTTAATTCTGATTTGTACATGCACTATGAGAATGAAGACATAGATTTTGTTTTGTCAAGTGATTTGATTCAAGATGCTAATCTAATTAGTGAAAGTGATAGAAGAGATGTCTCCATCTTACCTCATGAAAGTGCAGATGAAAATTAGTTATATGATAGAGGTAAGAAGTTTTAATAAGTTTTGGTGGTCTAGGGCCATCATTTGTATAGTTTAGGGGTAGTCTTTTTTTACTTCCAATAAAGTTGTTCAGAAGAAATTTTTGCTATCAAGTGTGTGGTCTACTTCTTCCAGTGATTCTGAATCCTTTCCATACCCACAAGGGACATGCATCCCCAGACAAAGCCATTGTTGGGACTCAAAATTCCCTTCCTAATTTGAGTACCATTCCAATCTTTTGAGAATTGTGAGAACATTTAATGCATGTGTACTCAGCTATCATTTTGAGTCCTAAAAGATGTTTAATATCTCTAATACCTTGAATTTATTATATCCACTCATTCCATGATGATAAATTTCCATTCCTACTCATTTTGCGAAGTCTCATTTTGGCTAAGTGTCAAATAGTGACATGAGGCCTTCCTTGCAATTGAAAATCTTGCACCCAATTATGTTTCATGACTTGCCACCTTGGGAATGTTTAATATGCATATCAAAGAACCTATGTTTCAAATTTCAAGTCATTTTGACATGTCTTGATTATTTTTTGAATCCCTTAAAGTTGGTTGTTTAATATGGTCATGCTAATGTATTTTGTTCATAATGTTGGGAGGCCCTATTTGACTAGTTATAACTTTGACCTAGTTGATTGAAATGTGAAAATTCATTTTCCATTACATTCTAGAGGTCAAATACTTGTTATGTTTCTAATTTGAGCTTATGATGAATCCATTTGATCAATTTTTGAATGTAATACCATATGCAAATTGTAAAGTTTTATTGGTGTAATAAAGTGTGAAGTGATCATTACCCTTGTTCGGGATGTCATAACTTTGAATCCATGATTGATTGAAACAAATGGATTGTACCGAGTGTTCTACTCTAAAAATTGTTTAAGTGTTGCAGTTTGTAGGATTCTTGACAAATCCATCTACACACTTTCCTAGGTCCTTTCTGTTTGTGAAAATCACTTTTCTACTAGTGTCTCTAGTCCTACAAATCCAAGTAGTCCACTTTGACCATTTTCCAATTGAGTCCTGTTATTTGTCATTAGCCCAAATCTAAGATTTATACTCTCCTCATGAAGTGAACCAATTCCCCTACTTTTGTGCCCCCAAGTTTTAGTTTTATCTATTTTCAAAGGCAAAACCAAATGTGATTTATGGTTTTCTAACATGTTTCCTTGCAAGCAATTCTGAGAAGGCAAATTTTATGGTTAATATCTTTTGACCCCAAAGTGGTCATGAGATGAAATTTGATAGGATAAGAGAATATGGATCAATGAATCAATATGTCATTTTTTAGAGCTCATCTAGGTGTTTTGATCAATTTTTAAGGCTAGTTAGAGGACCCATTGGCATGAAATTGACAAGTTGTAGAAAGAGTGAAATTCAGTTAGCACATGATGATAATTTGACCAATTTAAGACATCAGGTATTTAAGTTTGATTTTTTTAAATCTAGACCCACTTTGGGCCCAAATATTTCCATTAGATTGATAAGATCTTGAGGAAATAAAAGATGTTTTGAAGAGTGAGGTATTGAAGGGGATTCACAAAAGTATTCAATGCAATATTTCATGATGAATTGCTTCCAAACATGAACATATCATCATTGGAGATGAAATGGGCATTCAGTGAACAATTGTGCATGCCCTCTTCATGAATAGCTAGAGTTAAAGGCTCCCATCTATGAAAATTTTGAATAGTCTATTTGTAGGGACAAGGAGGATAAATGAGTTACTTTATTTAACAATGTACCTAATGGGATATATGAAACACATTGGAATACAAACGTACCAATTGATTTCTAAAGCACCATATTGTAGAATAAAGTAAATAGTAAAGAAAACTACATGTAGAGCTATCATTATTGAGCTCTAAATAGTAGACTCATTTTCTTTTGGAGAAGAAACCATCCAAATTTGTGTGCTCTTATTGGTGAAGTGTGGTGCCATTCAAACATTAGTTCTATGTACAATCCAACCTCATCTCTTTCCTCAACTCATTCTTCACAAGTAGAAAACTCATAAATACTTCTTAAATAAAGTTTTCTCATATAACTATTATGTCTAGTCTTGATAAAGAAAACACTAGTGTGTTAGTATTTTCCTATACAAAGCATGCCAATTGTGTAAAAAGACATAATGAAAGATGTTGGTGCCTCAATGAATCTAATGGGATGCACCCTAAAAAATGTCGTTAGATGTGTGGGTGAGTAAGTAGTATATTCTAGCATATGGTTGGAGGTCCATGAAAAAAGGGAGACCACATGAAGGAGGTGGTGTTTTAAGAAAGAACTCATCTAGGTGATGGAAATGATGTAGATTTGGATGGCTAAGGGTAGAGAGACAGATGGCATAATGGATTCAATTCATCACATAGGGGGTAGGCAATCCTTACTGCATAAGAAAAACAAGATGATTAAAGTTTCAATTTCAAATACATTGGCAAGTCAAATACTTTGAACCAAGGAAAAAATTGGAAGAATGTGGAAAGGATTTTGGTTTTTAACATGAGCAAACATTTGAAATAGTGAAGCTCTATCAGCATCCAACCATTGCCTTGCTTCTAGTATGGGAAGGATTATTCCTATAGGTGCCAAACTTAGATTAAAAGAAGGGATTTAGTTAAGACCTTTGATCTTAGGTGGCTTTGACATGGCAATGGAGTCAGGGCATCAAGTTTTGTGCGGTCAGAAGCCCAAGGAAGAGTCACCTCACTCTAGTCTTGCATGCAATAGGATATGGATACACAAAGGCATATTTCATTCTAGGATTTTCCTCACCAAGTGCAAAGAGATTGAGAGGGCATGATCAAAAGGAGGTTGCTTGGAATGCCATGTTTCATGAGAGCCAACTTGGGGTTTGCAAAAGTATGACATAAGGAGGAGCTAAAAATGTTTTTCAAAGGCTATAAATAATGTTGATGCCTTAGCCAATGATTTGGAAGGATGGAGAGTAGAATATTTTGCCCTCTCCTCTTGCACTTAGGCCTCATTGTATGAATATGTAGCCCCACAGAGCTCTTTTAAACTCAGAATTTGTCTTCACATGAACACCAACAAAGAAAATAGAAGTAAGAATTTAAGATGTTAATCCCACATCAATAGTGAAAAAGAAGATTTACTTGTTTTTATACTTGAAAACACTTTACATAAGTGTCTACTAGGCTTACACCTTTTGAGACACAAGGCAAACTCATGCCAACCCACTCATCTAGTTGGACAATGTGAGAATATTTTGAACAAACTTGTCAATGTGCACTAATGACATAGAATTATGACCAAATAGATGATGCCAAGTGGTAGATAAGGAATGAACCAAAAATGGACAAGTGGCAGCATGGGGGTAAATGACACATGGCAGGGCACTCTAGATGTGGCACAAAAATTGAGGTGCTAATGTGGCAATAGGACAGGTGTCACAAAGTTTCATTCCTACATGTGACATGAAAATTTCTAATTGTGCATGTGGGAAAATTCCTTTTTGACATGTGAGAGTGGGCCTGGGTCCATGCTAACATGGAAAAACTGGTTCCCAACCAATAGCTAGGTACCACATAGCAGTGAGGTGGCAAGTGCCTAATAGGAGATGACATGGTGGTGATTGCACAACATGAGGTCCAATGAAATGATGATACATGTTAGTTGATAGGTAGGACCACTCAAAGGATGGCACATGGCACCTAATGGTAGGTGATAAAGTGACCAATTATAAGGCAACATGTGTCAGCCTAGTCAAACTTGAGTTGACCCAAAATGCATAAATGGAGTGAAAATCCCAAGTTTTGGAAAATAATATTTTATTATTGTTTTTTGGTTTTCAATGTATAGGTCTTTGAAGTAAATTTTTTAATTATAATATATAGTTCAAACTTTAGAAAATTTTAAATACTTGCGATGAGATGCAGACCTTAAAATTAGACCAAGAGCATGTTTTTTAAAATGTTTCCCTGGACATTCCTAATATTCTAACATAGCACTATTATGTATCATCAAAATTAAGAGAGAGAAAATTTTCCATTTTTGTTGTTTGATTTTGTGCAGGAAGCCACCTATTGGAGTTATTCAAGGTTTTTTTCTCTTAGGTACTCAATTTTTAACCACATTTAGGTATATCAGTTTAGATTTGATTTTTGATGAAATGGTGAACTGAGTGAATGCTAGAGGTAGTAAGAATGTAGTTGGGAATAGTTTTCTCACCTCCAAGTTAGTTAAATAAGATATTATTAGTATTTCATATGCATGTTTGATATTTAGTCAAAGATAGGGTTTCTAATTAGTTAGAGGAGATATTTTAAGTTTTTTATAGAACAATGATGAGGATCATATCGGATTTTGTGTATAGAAAATTAGAGATGCTTTGCAACATTAAGGAATGAAGATTCAAGTGGACACATGTCGCTTCTAGATTAGATCTAAGATGTCATTTGTTTCCTATATCTTTCTCTTTCTTTCTCATTGAAAGGGTTCTATTTGTGGAGAAATTTTCGCATTACTATGATACCATAGGGGTTCTAATCTTGAGATTTTTCTCACTATTGTGAGAACAAGGTTCTAGTTCTAGAGAAAGTTTCTCATGGTTGTGATACCATTTCTCTTCAACATCTCTTTTTTATGAGCAACAGTTGTAATTTCTTATAAGAAAATAGATTATGTAGTCATTTATTGTGTATATTTTGAGTTTTGGCATATACCATGATGTATTGGTTTCAAGGAGACTAATATCAAGCTTCATTTTCTTAGTTTCATTTTGATTCTCATCTCTTTCCTCTATTGTCTACAATTTTTTTTGTTTGAGAGCAAAGAGCTTTAACTCATTTACAATCCCTTAAGGTTGTATGTCTAGATATGTTTTCTATTGGAACAAAGAGCCAAGTAAATGCTTATTTAATTTAATAGGGTTGTAGGTTTCACTAGGAGGATATTACAATAATTATGAGTATTTTTATGAAGATAGATGTCTATTTGAAATGTGAATGGATAGATTAGATATTTGAATATATGAGTATATCTTAGGTATCCATGTGTATGTTTTGACTTAGCTTGTGCTAAATGGATAAGGGACTAATTAGCTAGGAGATTACATGTGTTTGTTGTAGCATACTTGTGTTGTGTCAAATTTCAACATCATTAATTAAAATATTTTCCCTTTCATATTGAAGAGCTGAAATGAATTTTCCCTCACTTAGCTTATGGATTTCATAGAATTTGCAATTGTCTACTACACATCTTTGTAATTGCATGAGTATAGGAGAAATAAGGGTTTTAATCTACTTTGTTTGGATTTAGTCCATGCTTTGAATACTAGTACCATATGAAGAATCTAATAGGTCCACCTACCTAGGTTTTTGCAAAGCCTAAAGTAGAAGAAGGGTGTAGCCTTATAGTTGGCCTCATGTCTAAAAGGATGTGTTACAATTGGGAAGTAGCTACCCCTAGATGTATTCTATTATGTTCTCATCAAGGTAATTTAAAATAGTGATGTTTCAAAATGCCATCACTCTGCTCTTCTGTAGTAGCTTAACTTAGATAGGTTGAATGAAAAACAATCTATGAGTTCAACTTTCCATCCTATGAATCAAAGAATTACTCTTCCAATACTTCATATGAACTCTTTATATTACAAGCCTTCACAAATGCTTGTTTGAATTCCTCAATATGTTCCTTGACTACTTCTTTCTATCTATTGTTGCCTCCATTTCCATTCCTTCTATCATTACTATTTTTGTTCCTTCTATGATTAGGGTTCCTGTTAAGGTTACCTCTACCCATTCTATAGAATCTTGATGTGTGTCCAAAGTTATTGCATTCTCAAATTTTAGATCAAGTTCATTCTTATTACCACTAGTCTTAAGACTCAAATTTAATTCAACAATTTTGAAATCATGTTTCAAGATCTCATTCTCATTTTTGAGATTTTATGTATCATCATTATCAATAGTTTGGATAAATGGTTCCTTTTCAAATTTTGGATCATCAATTTCATCTCTCAATTTGTCAATCTTTCAGATTTATCTTTCAAGTTGTCTCTCTCTTTAGTAAGAAGGTCAATCTATTCAAGGGCTTCTTCAAAATTATTCTTCAATTGTTCCATATTTATTGAGATCTTACTTATGCTATTGAGCCTCTTCAAAGTAGCCGTACTCAGATACCAATTGTTAGAAATAGATAATATTGAGAGAAGGGTGGGGGGCTAAATCAGTATTCTAAAATTTTTTTCCCACAACTAAACATTATTAACGACTTTATAACTTGCATATGAAAGTAAAGCAACAATTTTGAACAATAAATATAACCATACATGTAGAGAAATCATAACACCATTATTTGTTAACTAGGAAAACCTTGGACAAGGGAAAACCCTGGTCAAGATGATACCCACTAAATGATTCACTAAACAATAGGATTCAGTTAAGGATATTGACCCTGGTAGGAGTTTATGAAGTACATATAGTGTCTTGAGTCCTTGTTAGAGGACTAAGCCTTATTAGAGGCCTCACCCATGTTAGGAATTTCTAAAAGCCTGTTAGGATTTGATATATTAGTTTAAATGTATGCAAGAAGGACCCACTACCCTAATATGCAATTATACAATTCAATTCCTTCACTATATATATATATATATATATATACAATACTTGCTTGCTGATGTAAATTGCACTTGCTCTAATCTAACATCATATTTCATATCACACAAGGCTCATAGACAATTCTCAGAATAGTTTGCATGTCACATCTAATCATGCAACTTGCACAATATTTGTGCACTATACACTTTCACTATGAAACACACTTTCCCATTACTTGCACAACATAAGATCTGTACTTATATCTTGCGCATTCACAAATTATTGCTTAGTTGGCTTCCATGTATTCATGCACTTGACATAATATAAAATTATATCCACATAGTTTTCTTAACATAACTTAGTAATTAGTTTGAAACCAAAATAAATCCTAAAGCCGTACAACTTTGTTTTTTGCTATGCTCTATTATGCATTGTTAAAAAACAACACAATTAAACTTATTGTAACTTGTGCTGTACTGACCATACACACATGAGAAATAGTACACATCATAATGATAATTTTAGAAACCTTTCCTCAACTACATATAAGCTAACTCTTTGTGCATCATTTGTAATATTAAGATTTGTTCACTATACTCTTGCAAATTGTCTAATACTTAGACAATTTTTTACCTCTAAATGTATAAATGAAATACTAGGTATATGTTGTCATAAATTACAACCATCAAGATATCTAACTAACCATATGGTTTATTTATTATTTTAATATTTGTGGATGACATAATATTTGGAGGAAATGATAAATAAAGTGATAAATTTGCTGAATAAATGAAAAATAAGTTTGAAATGAGCATGACAGGAGAGATGAAGTTATTCCTAGGATTGTGGATTATGAAAAATAGTGATGGGATATTCATTTCACATGCTAAGTAGCTAAAAGACTTGTTGAAAAGATTTGGATTACAGAGTTGCAAACCTATTGGTACTTCTATGATAACTTGTCATAAATTATCTAGCAAGGATGAGATACCTGTAGTTGAGAAAAAAGAAGCATAGATCTGTGATTGGAGGATTGCAATATCTGGCTCACACTAGACTAGATATATCAAATATAGTTGCAATTATAGCTAGATTTCAATCTGATCCTAAATGGTATCACTATGAAACTATAAAGAGAATATTCAAATATTTGAAATGAACATCTGATTATGGGATATGGTATGCTAGATCAAGTAATTTCACTTTTTGTGCATATATTAATGCAAATTGGGTAGGAAGTATCAATGATAGAAAGAGAACTAGTGGTGGAGCATTATTTCTTTGAAGAATATTGTTTTCTTGGCTAAGAAATAAACATCACTTTATTTCACAAAGTACAACTAAGGTAGATTATGTTGCAGCAACAAATATATGTAATCAAGTTATGCCGATGAAGAAAATGTTGAAGGATATTGGAATTGTGTTTATAGAACCTATTATAATTTACTATGATAACAAAAGTATAGTAAGTATGTCTAAGAATCATGTATTTCATTCTAAGATGAAGCATATATCTATCAAGTATCATGTTTTGAGAGAGAAGGTAGCAGAAAAGGAGACTAGATAGGAGTATGCAATTACTAAAGATTAGATTGTAGATATCTTTATGAAACCTTTTCCTAAATCTACTTTTGAGTATATGAGAGGTATGCTTGTGGTTATGCCCTTCCCTACTTTTGAGTAGATGATGCAAAGAATGCATTAGTCTAGTGGTATAGAGAACTATTATTTGACTGGATAGAATTTTGATGCTTCCTAAATGGGAGAGTATATGTTGTGTACTATGTCATTGAGAAATCTTGGTATTTGGTATTTTTTATTGAACTATGCCTTTGGAGAGTTGAGTTGATTGAAGAGTTGAAGAAGTAGCTATAAGAGGTGGTAACAATTGGTATTTAACAAATGTTGTTTTTGCATTTATTTGAAGCATTTGACATTGATGTCAATGGGGGAGAGAATTTTCATGAAAAATATCTCCTAAGTAATGGGGAGAAGAACTCATAAATATGTATGAGGAAGAGATATCTCTTTAGAGAGATTGAGAAACATTCATATAAGGAAGCAAGAGTATGCACATGATGTGCATCTGATGTATTGTGAATTTTTAGCATGAAGTGAACACTTGAAATCTATCTAGAAAGAGGATATGCACCTATTATGTTGAGTTCTTTTGGCCTATAAACAACTAATTCTAGTTCTCACATTAGAAAGATTTCTAATTGATAAAGAGGATTTGAGATGATAGTAGTAGCAGCAATAGAGAATAGTTTGGTCTTCTTGGAACTTAGATATTTTTCATCTATGTTGCCATCAATGCCAAAGGGGGAGATTGTTAGCATGAATTCTAATGATACTACATTGGGGGATATCCTAAGAATTGGAGAGTATTGAAATGTTTCATTCATGGTTGTATTTCTCATTGATGTCAATACACCATGGTTTCTATACAAACTAGGCAAACAACAGTCAGAGATCTTATCAGTACAAATAATAGTTTGATTGTTTGGTGATGTATTGTTGAGGATATATTCCAAAGTATTTCTTGATGACAAGGTCAACTGTGTAGAGTCTAAGTTGATGGTGTACAATAGTTGTAATTGATTTACTTAGAATAATACATAAACATAGTATTGGAGAACAATATTTTGATGTTTGATTGCTATCTTACATCTGAGACATAATGAAGAATTGTGTAGTCACATAGTGATAGACGATAGTTGTGTAGTGATGTTAGTGAGTGCAAAAGACCTTATATCACATGTGTGAAGTTTTGTATAGACTGCAAGCCTACAATTCTATTGTGATTGTAATTAATTAATTATCTTATTATAATTAATTAGGAAAGCTTCAAGGCTTGCTCATGAAATTATTATGAAGATATGGTTTATAGGAAAGTTGTTTTCCTTATAGTGTGGATGAAATGCATGAAGTATAATTTAGTAAAGTATAGAGTGTGAAAAGGTGAACAATGCTTATTGAATGCGAGTAAGAGATCCAAGGGATTATTGGATGTGAGTTGGGAAATTTCATTACAAGATCCAAAGGAGAAAAAGATCAGTTGATAGGACAAAGATAGAGGAATAAAGTACAATTTAGTTCTATTACTCTACAAGGAATAATACAAAGATCATTTTGACAATAGTTTCATTAATATTAACCTCAAGGCTATTTGGGTAGTGGGTCTAGCTATCTTCCACAACCTCTGACAAGGTTGGCATAACTCCTAATAGGGTTGGAATCTCCTAACAAGGAATTAAAGTCTCCTAACAAGGACTCATATGTACTGAATGTTGTAACAGACTCCTAATAGGTTATGTCCTCTAACAAGGAATATCTATATTAGTACATCATCTTGTGGGTACCATCCCCACCAGGGTTTTTCCTTTGATCAAGGGTTTCCCTAGGTAACATATCTAGTGTTAATTGTGTATGAGTATCTTGTTATGGTTTCAATTTACATTACTCATATGGTTAATTTTGTTTAAGGTTGATGATTGTGATAATAGCTAGATATTTGATTCACCCCTCCCTCCCCCCATCTCAATTATATCAGAGCACTATATATTCTAACAAGGTGTACATCTCCTAAGTATGTATGGGGGAGATATGTAGAAAGAAGAGTTCTAAGGTATTGTGAGTTGTCTAGTGTGAACAATTATTGTCGATCCTAAAGAAGAAGATGAAAAATAGAGAAATGTTCTTGAAAATTAGAGAGTTGATTGATGAATAGGATTTGAGAAGTAGATGAGAGTAGCAACAATAATAGAGTACTACTTGGTATTTTTGGAACTTATATGTTTTTCATCTCTGTTTCCATCAATGAAAAAGGGGGATATTATTAGCATGGATACTGGTGATACTACTTTGTGGGAGTATCCTAAGAATTGGAGAGTATTGACATGTTGCATTCATGAATGTGTTTGTCACTGATGTCAACATAGTAGTAAGTCTATGAAGACTAATAGAGTAGCAAACAAAGTCTTAGTTGTACAAATGAGTGTTTTCTTTTTACATTCTACACTTTGCCTAGATGACGTGGTTAAGTGCACATGGAATAATTTAATGATGTATGGAAAATATACCACATTTACAGAGAGCACTATATAAATAGAGTAAATATTAAGCAAATTCTGGTGTTTGTATTATATCTTTTAGCAAAGATATAATTTGGAGATACATGATCAACTAGTGATAGAAGAAATTATGATGGTGATGTCTGTGAGTATGTAAGCCCTAGTATTATATGTGTGAGAATTTTTATAGACTAGAAGCCAATAGTGCTATTGTAATTGTAAATTAATAATTTACATTATTATACTTAATTAGGAAAGCCTCAAAGTTGACTTAGGGAATTATTTTGAATATATGGTATAAAGGATAGATAGTCTCCTTGTGTTAGAATATATAGTACACTGATATAACTAAGAGGGGGGTGAAACTATTACCCAAATATTATCACAATCATCAACCTTTGACAAACTTAACCATATGAGTAATATGAACTAAAACCACAATAAGATACTCATACACAATTAACACTAGATATGTTAACTAGGGAAACTCTTGATTAGAGGGAAAACCTAGTGGGGATGGTACCCACAAGATGATGTACTAATATAAATATTCCTTGTTAAAGGCTAGAACCTATTAAGATTCTGTTACAACATTTAGTACATATGAGTCCCTTTCAGGAGACTTTGACTCCCTATTAGGAGATTTCAACCCCGTTAGGGGTTGTGTCAACCTTTTTAGGAGTTGTGGAAGATAGCTAGACCCACTTCCCAAAAAACTTTGGGGTTAAGACCAATGGACCCACTGTCTAAATGATTTCTATATTATTCCTCGTAGAATAATAGAATAGAAATGTACTTCCTTCATCTATCTCTATCTTGTCAACTAGACTTCTGCTCCTTCAGATCTTTTAAATAGATCTTATATCATACATCTAATAATCCCTTAGATAGCTACTTGCATTTAGTAAGAATTATGCTCCATTTTTCACTTCACAATTTACTTGGCATCCAACTTGATCCATTGATCTAAGATACCTTACAATTAAAGAAAAAACTTTCCTTTATACATAATCTTCATAATAATTCTCTGAGTCAGCCTTGAGGCTTTCCCACTTTATTATAATAAGATAATTAATTCATAATTACAATAGCACTATTGGCTCACATTCTATACAAAACTTTATACATGTGATATTAGGGCTTGTGCACTCACTGTCACCATCACATGACTGTCCTCTATCACTATGTGACTACCCAACTCTTCATTAAGATAACAATCAAACATCAAAAGATTGTTTTTCAGTACTTTGTTTCTACACTACTCTTAGTAAATTAGCTACAACTATCATACGCCATCAATTTAGACTCTGTGCACTTAACCATGTCATCAAGACATACTTTAGAATATGTCCTTAACTATACATCACCAAAAAATAAAATAATTATCAATAATCTCCAATGCTTAGGATACTCTCCCAATGTAGTAACATCATCATTCATGCTAACAATCTCTTCCTTTGGCATAAATTGAAACATAGATGAAAACCATCTAAGTTCCAAGAATATCAAACTGTACTCTATTGCTACTAATACTGTCATCTCAAGTCGTCTTCATCAATTTATGAGTTATTCTCCCCCATTACTTAGGAGATTTTTTTATGTACATTCTCTCCCCCATTGACATTAATGTCAAATAATTCAAACAAATAAAAAATTAATTACCAATTGTTATACAAGATACCAATTGTTACAACTACTTCTTCAACTTCTTCAATCAACTTAAGTGTCCAAAGATACTATTAAATACCAAATACCATATACCAAGATTCCTCAATGACTAAGTACATACCAGATACTCCCCCATATAGGAAGAATCAACATTCAATCCATTCTAACCATATGTTGGAAATATTCAAGACTATGCTAGGTTACTGAGAGGGGAGGGGAGAATCAATAACCTCTAAGACTGTTTTCAATTTTAGATCTTAATTGAAATATTTCAATTACCATTTAGTTCATCATATCTAATCTAATTGCATGCATGAGAAACTGAAAACATAAAAGTATTCATAACACTTGAACACAATGATTTGGTGACCTAGAAACCTTCCAAATAGAAAGTAAAACTTGGGTGGAGATGACACCCACAAACTTCAATACTGTAGCATAAAGTTGGCCTATTAAGGCTTACATTGATCACTTCTTCTGATCTGCCCTATTAGGATCAATTAGGACTACTAGGTCCACTTTGTTAGAGGTTTTACAAACACACAATAAAGTATGCATTTAGTAAAGAGATTTAAGAAAGACTATTAAGTCTACCTTGTTAAAAGATTTTGATTCATTCACCTATTAGGATGAAATAGTAGATCTATGACTTAGAACTAAACTTTTGATAGAGATACCTTGTATGTACTGATCACCATTCTATGTTGAATATGGCTCTACTACTCCTTTTACTAATATGGCCTTCACAATATACTCTTTATCTATTACTTGCTCACATTCACATTCTTACTCACTCATTTTTCATGTACTTGGATGTGATACAATACATTACATATATACCAATCTAACTTACATAATAACAAAGTTGACCATCATACAAGTTAACACACATATTACAAGGTTGGTCCAAATAAAGACACTTAGGTTCTAAAAACTAAATTGGTGAAGTTTTGATACTCGACACCCAATATCATTACTCAACATCATCATGCACTTAGTAGATATATAAGCTCAGTCCATACTAATCACTTCAAAGTAGCCTTGAACTCGGTCTACAATGATGACTTAGTAGATATTGTGTAACTCGAAATAAAATGTATTACTTGTTTACCATGACTATAATTGGTAAACGCTAATCACCATATAGCTTAGTTAACACTAACTTCACATTACATGAACTACTAGATTGGTAGAAACTACAATGCTTGATAACCACTAAAATTCTTGGTAGCCATTGGAATTAGTCCAAAAGACTCAGTAGCAATTGTAGTGCTTGGTGGCTACTGAATTACATGGAAGACACTGTAGACTGTTCAATGAGCTTGGTAGCTATACAAAATCTAAATGGGTGTGTAACACTAATAAAAAACTTGAATAATATGTCAAAAATCTCCCCCTTTGACATTAGTGACAAAAACACTTATCAACCAAAACCTTATATATATCACCATGTGATACTAACTCAGTAGGGTATATTGGTTTTTTGAGAATTTTCAAAATTTGTCTTTGTAAGTATATATAGTATACTATACAACATATCTGCAAATTCTCCTCTAATATATACATTATTTTCTTTTTGGATGTTTCTCCCCCATCCACTATACTAAGTTTCTCTCCATATATAGCATATTTGGTGTCTGTCCCCCTTTTTTATAGTAATGCCAAAGATTTATTCAAAACTTATCTACACAGAGACATCAAAATGAGACAAAAAACTAGAATGTACCTTAAGAATAACTAGAAAGGTTTTATCTCAATTGTCTTGCATAACCTTGCATGTATTTAGTGCAATTTGTACTTTTATAGAGAGCTCTATCATGTGATCTGCAATAGAGAAGTTGTTGACATGGATCAAGATTTTTGAGTAAAAAATATGTTTTTGCATTGTATCCATGATAGGAAGGATCATATTTTGAATATAAATTAGTGTTAACTAGATCCTTGATTCTTCTCTTAATATCTCTACCTACATGTCTAACAAAAAATTGATCTTCATGTGATTTACAGAGCTTGAACTAGCTTCAAGTTGCAACTGTTGAACACTAGCTTTCAGATTCTCATCAAATTTTGATAGTTTTGCCTTTATTTCCTTTGTGAAGTTAGAAACATCACATACCTTCCAAAAAAGTGATGTCACATTAGAATAGGATGATTCAAGATTGATCAAAATTGGTGAAAACTCAACTTGATGAATAGCAATTTGCTAAGCAATGTGCTCCAACACTTTATTACCAAATTTCTTTTCAGCTTTCTCAATTAGCTTGTCTTTTCCATTAGTGTCCTCATTGAACTTTTGGACTACTTTTTTTAATTCAAAAAAAATAGGTTGAGAAGAGTCAACCTCAATTCCTATTTCCTTAGACAAAATGTTTTTGGCATCATCTATAATCTTATACTCTCTCTCTTTCCTCTCTTAATTTTTATTGTTTTGCCTTTTTCTAGAGTAATTCACCAATTATTTGCATTTGGTCTATAGAAAGATTATTAATATCCCATTTGGAAATTTCTATTTCCTCATCTAAGTCTATGTCCTCCTTTTTCTCTTTTCCTTTTCCCAAAAGTTTTGCACTTGGTTAAGCCTTAGGTTCAACTATCCTTGTTCTTAATGCCTTTGTTTTTGGGATGGAAACAATAGTTGATATACTATAATGTGTAGTGAAAATTGATATAGTACTAACTAATGTAATACTAACAGGAATGCTTGCGGAATTGAAAATTCAAGAAGTCATAATTGAAGTATCCAACTAAAGTAGACAAAATTGTAGTATCCAAAATTGAAGTACTTATTGCTAAAGAACTCAAAATTGTAGAAGACACTATATCCATTACTAATGATACCAACTTGGTAGCTGAAGAAGAGGTAGTCTACTACTTGATAGATGATACACTGAGCTAAGTGGGGGTGAAGATTGATTAGACATTTGAAGTATGTGTGGTTATCACAACCAAACTTGTTGAAGTTGTCTTCAAGCTTGATGTGGCTACTAGTTTTCCTAAAGAGTGAGGAAGTGAGGCAATGACTACCATAGCTATCTTAACTAGGTCACTCTCCTCATCATCTTTCTTTGATTCCTTATTAGCTTCTTCCTCCTTGAATTATTTGTAATAAACTATAATAAACTAAGTTGATTCTTCATCATCTTCTTCATCCTTATCACTATCATCATTGTCATCATCATCATCTTTTATTTCAACTAGAGTTTCACTAGGCTTGTGAAGATGATAGACATTTCTCTAAGTGTTTGTGGCATTCTTCACAACATATTCAATGTCTTTCATCAAAATCAAGAAAGTATTGAATTTGAGTGTCATTTTATTATCATTGTCCTTCAATGATTTGTTCACCTCAGCATTTGGCATGCTCAGTACCAACTGTCTCAAGGTTTGTGCATATATATCTTTGATAGTTTTTTTGGTATTCTCCCATCTTATCTTGATTTTGTCTAATAAGACATTGGGAATCTGTGATGCTAGTTGATCAGGTGAGTACTTTGACATTGGCCCATTTTATCCATGACCAGGTCTTCAATTTGTTTCTACTTAGCCTCTCTTTTGGTCTCATATTTGAGAGCTTTGAAATTGTTAAACTAGCTCCTTCTCTCAATTCCTTAAGACTATCTTGGAATGTGGGTGGTCGAAAAAATATGATATCACCACCTTCTTTATCTACCTTTTTCCTTTACCTCCTTGTAAAAACTACACTAGATGGCTTAGGTGGCTTGGTGATGATCACCTTGCCTTTCTTCTTTATAGGATCTTCTTCCTTTTCAGACTCATCTTCATCCTCTTCTTCTCCTACATCTTCACCTTTTCCCTCAATTAACATGAGAGGTGTGCTTGATTTTAGTTTAGCTATCCTCCTCTTTCCTTTTTTAACTACCTGAGGAAGCTTTATTTCCAGCTCTATTCTTGCCTTAGCTTCATCATAAGTTCCAAAGTAAGGTACCTTTGTATCAATAGGTTAATTAACTAGGGCTTCAATAATATCCTTTGTTTCATGAATATTCACCTCATAAGGAAGAGGTTTCACCCACACAACTCTAGGCTTTACTACTTGGATGTATACTCTATCACTATCTACCACAAAGCACACATCATCTTTGTAATCTTCAACTAGCTTCTTAGGTATCCTGAACCTATTGTTGATTTTCTCTTCGAATGCTTGAAAGTATTTGTCCATAATTCTAACATATTTTTCACCCATTTATGTAATGTACTCATTTATTTGGTACAATATAGGCACATTTGTTCTCCATACTAATGTGCCTTTGGAAGGGAAGAACTTCTAAACATAAAAGAACAAATAGGTTAATAGTGAACCAAATTTATAGGGGTTGTTCTTAAATGTTCGAATAATTTTCATGTTCTTGTTGAATTGCTTTAACAATAGATTTGCCAAGTCATAAGACAAATTGTTATTCACCACTTTATATGCCAAATCAATAGCTTCACATGACACACTATTGAGATGGCTTGAACTATATATCTTATGTGCTATAACATGAATCCAAAATTTTAGCTCTGCATCTATCACACTACTTATTTTCATCTCTACCATACCACTTGGCTAGGTTTTTCTTTTCCAATTCTACCTAACCTATGGTTTTTATATTTTTTGCATTGGTAAGCATGGGAAGGCCAGTGATATGATGAATCATTTTCTTTGTTGTCAAAACTAGTTTCTCAAGCCATAGTTGACCACTATGCACCTAGATTAGAATGTATCTAATCCATTTAATTTTAAATCCTTAGGGCATATGGGGAATATGAGTTAAACTTCTACTTCCAAATGCTTATGCTTAGGTTTAAGAATTCCATCAACACATAATTCACCTAGGGCATCATCCATCTCTAGGGTACCAATTTCTTGAATAGAACACTTAAAATGAGTACGAATATTATTAATAAGGAGTACCTTAGGAGGGATTTGTGATTGAGCTCCACTTGGGTCAAGGGTTTCTGTAATCAGGGGCACAAGTTTGAAATTTGGTGCTTTCCATTTGACTCCTTGGACGAACATCCTAGACCCTTTCTTCACTTTCTTGCTGCTTGATGCCATTTTACCTGGTAAACTATGATAACCTTGATGACTTCGCTAGAAATTAATTTAGAGTGACTTAATCACACTATAAATTACTTCTTTGCAATAACACTTAAGTTTCATGGTGAGAAATTTATTTGATTTCATGCTTTTTGTTAATGTTTTTGCCATTAATGCTCGGTATGAAGGTAGCTAAGTTGACATCATGCTTGATAGGCTATCATCCACTATTCTATTGATTACTTGATGAAGGCCTCATGACTCGATAACAATGTGTGACTTGTTACTCTCGAACTTTCTCGATAGAGTCCATCACCCGACCTTACTCGGTAGAGAAGATAACTTAGTGATAAGTGATACTGATATTCCTTAGTGATCCCTTTTTATCTTAAATATGGATTTGGATCTTTGTCACCTTTCAATTGGAATTGTTTGGATGTGACCTTGATAGCTCAGTTCTAGTTATTCTTTAAAAACTTAGTTGGAAATAGTGGAGTCACCCACTTCTTGAGTGACATGACCATCATTGCTTGGACTAGCATACCAGGTAGACTTTGGAATCCATTTTTGTCTCATCTACTTTCAAATGTTGTTAGCTTTTTCTTTCTTTTCATCTTCAATTCTACCTATATTCACAAAATTCTTGGCTAGATGAGCAAGTTCAGTACAAGTGAAACATCTTATGGTGGTATGTTTTCTCTTCATGTGATGTTTAACACAATTCATACCAATGTGTCCAAATTCTCCATAGTAATGACATCTACACCAAGTTTTGTAGTCTGAACTAAATATTGCTTTCACAATTTTCTCTGCTAGATTGAATAACTTAGTTTTGCATTCTAATGCTTTGTGACCTTATTTCTTGCATTTGTGACACTTGCCCTCAAATTTTGGTTTCTCTTTGCTTTCATTAGCCCTATGACCATGTTGACTACAATTGTAGTATTTTCCATTACTCCAACATTTGTTTGATGTATGACATATCTTACTACACTAATTGCAAGTAGGTTTTTGATTCTTTTGAGCACCTTGTTTGGAGGATTCACCTTCTTCTTTGTATCCAATTCCTATTTTACCCTTTTGTCTATAGAGATTCTGCTCATTCAGCTAATTCAATTAATTCATGTCTTCTTGGAATCTCATTATCCTTTCATTGAATTCCTTCTCAGAATTCAAATCATTCCTTAATCTTTCATTGATTTTTGTTTCAAAATTTAGATAATTCCTTATCCTCTTATTTTTAGATCTTAAGCTCATGATTTCTTCATTTGCATTGGAGAGTTGATCAATACGGTCTACTTACTGTAGGGATTGATTTTGAATTTCATTATTCCTTCCATCCATTTCTTCTTTTATCTTGTTCCACTATTCCAAGGCTTCACATAATCTTACTAACTAAATTTCTTGTTCTCTTTTTAGTTTCCTTACTTCTTCTTGTAGGAAACCATTCTTTTCTAGGAGTTTTTTGATTGCATCATTTTATTCATTTGAGATGCTTGAAGAAAAAAAGTCTTCAATTATTTCTTCAATGTATTGATGATTGTTCATCTAATTTGCAAGTTCCTTCCTTCTTTTTAGAGATTGGGAAAGATGCTCCTTTTCTTTCTTGAGTTGAGCAATGGCCATTTCTAGATCCAACTTTTCATTGTCAATGGATTTGTCAAGTTTGAATATTTCCATTATCTTTGATCTTTGCTCAAGCTATTAAACTTTCTCCCAAAAACTACAAAGCTCTAATACCAATTGTTGGAAATATTCAACACTATGTTAGGTTACTAAGAGAGGAGGAGTGAATGAGTAACCTCTAAAACTTTATCAATTTTAGATCTTAATTGCAATATTCTAATTACCATTTAGTTCATCATATCTGATCTAACTTCATGCATGAGAAACTAAAAACATAAAAGCATTCATAACACTTGAACACAATGATTTGGTGACCTAGAAACCTTCCAAATAGAAAGTAAAACTAGGGTGGGGATGATACCCACAAACTTTAATACTATAGCATAAAGTTGGCCTATTAAGGCTTACATTGATCATTTCTGATGACCCACCCTGTTAGGAGCAATTAGGACTACTAGGTTCACCTTGTTAAAGGTTTTACAAACACAAAATGAAGTATGCACTTGGTAAAGAGATTTAAGAAAGATTGTTAAGTCTACCTTGTTAAAGAATTTTGATTGGTTCACTTGTTAGGAAAAAATAGTAGATCTCTAACTTACAACTAAATTCTTGATAGATCTATACCTTGTATGTATTGATCACCTTTTTGTGATGAATATGGCTTTGTTGCTTCTTTTACTAATATGGCCTTCACAATATACTCTTTATCTATTATTTCTTTAGATTTACATTCTTACTCAATCATTTTTCATGTACTTGGATGTGATACAATACATTACATATATACCAATCCAACTTACATAATAACAAAGTCAACCATCATACAAGTTAACACACATATTACAAAGTTGGCCCAAATGAAGACACTTAGGTTCTGAAGACTAACTTGGTGAAGTTCTAATACTTGGTGCCCACTATCATTACTCAACATCATCATGCACTTGGTAGATGTAGAAGCTCAGTCCATACTAATCACTTCAAAGTAGTCTTAAACTCAGTTTTTACTAGTGGCTTGGTAGATATTGTGTAACTCGACATAAACTAGGTTTTTTGTTTACCATGACTATACTCAATAAACACTAATTTCCATATAGCATAGTTAACACTAACTTTACATTACATGAACTACTATCTTGGTAGAAATTACAATGCTCAATAACCATTGAAATTCTTGGTAGCCATTGGAATTAGTCTAAAAGACTCGGTAGTAGTTGTAGTGCTTGGTGGCTACTGAATTAAATGGAAAACACTATAGATTTTTCAATGAGCTCAGTATCCATATAAAATTTGTGTGTGTCACTAATAACAAACTCGACCGATATGTCAACACCATAGTGCTCTATACAACTGGATTTATGCACTTTATGCATTATCTACTCAAAAGTATATTTAGGCAAAGGCTTTGTAAAGATATCTACAATCTAATGTTTAGAACTTACATAATCTAATCTTATCTCCTTTTCTAATGCCTTCTCTCTCAAAACATGATTCTTAGATGTTATCTTTGTACTTGTGTTATCACAGTAATTGATAACAGATTTTGTAAACTCAATCCAATATTCTTCAACATTTTCTTCATCCACATAACTTGATTACAATTATTTTTTGTTGCAACACACTTGCCCTGATGTGTACTTTATGAAATACAATATTTTTTCTTGCTTAGCCAAGAAACCAATCTTTCTCCAAGAAAGAATGCTTCACAACTATTTCTCTATCTATCATCCATCTTGCCTACCCAATCTGAATCAATATATGTATACAAAGTGAAATCACTTCATCTATCATACCAAATCCCATAATTAGATGTTCCTTTCAAATATTTGAGTATCCTCTTCACTACTACATTCTAATACTCTTTAGGATCAATTTAGAATTTATCTACAATACCAACTAAATTTTCTATATCTGGTCTAGTGTGAGTCAAATATTGCAATCCTCCAATCATAGATCTATACTTCTTCTGCTCAACTATAACTATCTCATCTTTGCTGGATAACTTGTGACTAGTTATCATGGGTGTATCAACATGTTTTCAACTCTCTAATCCAAATATTTTCAACAATTCTTTTAGATACTTGGCTTGTGAAATGAATATCATGTCTATACTCTATACAATCTGTGTTGGTGTTTTTCAACTACTAAACAACAAAATGTTCAATACAAAGATAATAAAACTCACAAAATCTAAGGATTAGCTAATTCCCATTAACAATTATGTGTGATACTTATTTAGATCCAACTTCAACAAAACCAAGACTAGTTTTCTACTCTTTAGGCTCTATAGAGCCAAGGTGGGGATACCTAAGGAATGGGAGAGTTTTCAATATAATATCTCACACACAAATTTTCTTGTTCCATATGACTTTACTACAACACACATCCCTCAATAGTAGATTTAGTCATAATTTTCCTTAGGTTTGCAAATATTTTTGACACTAGTAGCTAACTATGATTGAGAGATCAAATGTGAATGAGTGCTAACTAACATTGATAATCTTCAAATAGTAAAATAAAATTGATTTTTAATTCAAGCTTGATGTCACTTTTACATATGCAAATAAAATTAATTAGATCAATACATTATCCATTGAGATTCAAAGTCTATTCAATTCCTAAATTTGATTGATTGCATTACAACCAATACTATCAATAGCTCTCATTGAAATCTCATACTTACTAATATCCTTCCTACTACCATGGAAACCCTATCAACATCACTAAAGAATTTACTTAATTCATTGAATTAAAAGCAATAATGAATTGACATACAATCTGATTTAATTGTATTCAATTCGACAAGCTTTTGCTTCTACAATTTCAGGATAGCCAGGTCATAGAATTGGAGACAAGATTTAGCAAGAATATAAATAGGGATAGTCCATACTTTTCATTAATTTTCTTTGAAAAATGTATACAATTAGATAAGACTCAGAATGACTCTAGAAAAAACATCTAGAACCTACCAAAATGATGTATTTTCATAAAATTTGTAGAGAAAACATGTCATAAAGTATACATCAAGAACACTAGATTGAACAAGCTTAGTAAAAACTAAAGGAAATAATAATTTGGACCCTTTCTCTAGCCCTAGAATCTCATTTATATAGTGAGATGCAACAAGCTTCAGGCATAGAGAATTGACAACTATCCTTTTAACAAAAGATATTTATATTTTGTAGTTGTCACAAAAGGACAAAATTGTGTGTAACAGAAAAAATTTACATAATAATGTTCTTTTAGGTGGGCCACTTTTCTATTACACTTCCAAAACTATGAAATTCATGATTTGTTCTTTTGTTATTCTAATTCCTTAAATTATGTGGCTATCAAGCTTACTAGCGATGTGTCTTGTTCTAGTACCTGCAAGTTAACCTCAACTCAAGGGTTCTCATTGTCTTCATCATGAACTGTTAAGGTAATAGTTACTTCTACATCCTCATCTAGCCCATCATCTTTTGCCATCTATTCTAAAGACACAAATTCGTCTTTCCACTTGTTGAAAATAGTGGAATCAGGCCAATCAAAATTCAAGATTTTCCTTTGCACTTTTATTTAAAAATTTCTTAATTGTTTCTATTTCAACAAGATCCTTTTTTATAACATTGTAAAATAATTGGACTTTAACCAACTCTTCATTGGTCATTGCCCATAGCAAATGCCCCTTTTCATTTACAACATTATTCATTCTCTTGCATAATAATTTATTTAATTCCTTTTTCCATTCATTTTTTCTTTTATTTTATGAACGTTTTTAAGGGCACTTGGAAAAAGGTCAAACTTTTCTGCTATGTATTTAGAAAGACAAATTGGTATTCTTTTTTGAATAGAAACCCTTTTCTCATCAAAGTCCTCCAGCTTGCTAAGTATATCAAAAATATTTTCTATTTGATGACATGGCAATTGGATGACAGATATGTACATAGCAATAATATCATTATTCCTTTCACTCCATTTTGGCACAATGGGCCTCAATTTGTCTTCATCTCCTTTTATTTCATCCCATATATCTAATTTTCTTGACAACTAGTCATAATATGTTAGCCATTCAATTTTATCTACCAAGTACAAAATTTCTTGCCTAAGCTTTTCTTCATACTAATTATTCAATTCTACATGCATTTCCCATAATTTATTTTTCTCATCTTCAAATTCTTCTACAATATAGAACTCAGGCCTCTATGGGGTGTCTAGTATTTCAAAAATGGGAGTGGATTTAAATGGCTCAACTGGTGGCTAAGGATATACAATTCTTGGCTTACTAGATTCTCCTATCTTCCTCCTTCCAAGTTGTTTATCCATGTGGGATATTTGATTTTCTAGTAATTGTATCATTTTTCCTCTATCCTCATATGCCTTTAGTACTTCTTCAAACTTGGTATTCAATTCTAAGAATCTACTTTGTTCTTTTCCAGCCACCACATCCCCAAACTCTAGCATTTCTCTAGCCATTCTAGTAACTTTTTGATTACCCACTTCATTAGCCCTATATACTGTAAGAGTACCAGTATGTTCTACACTAGAAATTTCTTGTATTCTAGTTTTATTGCTTTTTTCAATTAACCAAATAACTAGGGCTTGATGATCATTACTAAACTTTATTCCCCTCTGTGCTTGTAATATTTCTTCATCTTTTTATACTACACATCCTTTTCTTTTCTAATTGAATAAAAAACCATAGCATTAGCTATGTCCCACTCTGGAAAAATTAAGACTCTTGATTCCCTAACCAACTACTTTCTGGCCTCAAGTGTTAACTAGGAAAAAACATCTAAAAATTTAGACTTTACCTCTTCCTCAATGTCAAAATTTGGTTTACCAGGATGCTCTACTTTTATTCTTTTACATCTCTCCGCAAAATTTCCTATATTATCTCTCCACAAAAATTTTGCAAAAGCTCTAGATTTAACAAAATTCTCATCATCTATGAATTTTTGTGAGGCTTGAGCAATAATAGGATCTATCTCCTTACCTTTGTAATTAGTAACAGTGGGGTCCAAGGAGGGCATAGGAGGCTCCTAAGGCACTCATCTTTCCGAATCATCAGATGTAACAACTATATCTCCTTTCGCATCCATCTGTCTTGAATGTTCTCTCAAAGATGCTTCATCTTCTATTTGGATTGTGGTTTGAGTTGGTGAATACCCTTCTGTACAAGAAGGGGATCCTTGTTCTAGTTTTTGTCTTTTTGGTGCACTGGTGGCAGGTGGACTATCTAGTCTTGGCCTTATGCGAGGGAGAGCATGTTCTACATTTTGAACTACAATATATCCTACCCTCTTTTGTAATGTATACTAGCCTAGAGGAACTATCATCTTGCTATTTATTCTTCTCTCCACCTCTACTACTCTATTAGGATAGGCTTTAATATATGTAGACTTTTTCTAATTCATAGTTTGCATCATTGCAGCAAAATTATTCATAAATATATTCATTCTGGTCCCCCAATATTTATTATCTTTTAAAGGATTATAATCAGGGTCAAAAGCATTAATGAATTCCAAAACTTTACTAAATACTATCCATTTTTCTTTCCTAACTTCCTATTCCTGTAATGAAAAGATATTCTCAATAACATCCTCAGGGAAGTATACACATTATGAAATTGATTTATCTTTTTTCCTCTCCTTTAGAAGGTCATATAATCCCTCTAGATCAATATGCCTTGCATGGGATTCTGTGATGTGATATCTATTAAAAAACAAACTAAGATCCTTTTCTTACAAAGACAAAATCATGAGCCAAAGTGACAATTGGAAAGAAAGTACCTTTACCTTTACCAATCATGCCCCTTTCTTTAATAGTTCTAATTTTCCATATCAACTCTACAATTCCTATTTTTAGAGGTACATGGAAAGGTAGAATGTGAGGTTTTCCTTAAAAACCATAAACTATAATCATAGCAGAGAAATTGTATGGGATTATATCCCCCTAATTATGACTGACCAAGAGTCCCTTTGCATGGTCTTTAGGTCTAATTAACTCTAGTAGAGGTTTTGGAATTCTTGGGCTAACCCATCTCGGGAGTAATCTGAGCCTTGATGCAAAATATTTGTCAATTTTGACATAGCTAGCATCCCTGGCTTCCCAAGTCATATCGGCACTTGATAATTGGACTGGTAGCTTCTCCCATCCTTTGTTAGCTCTAGCTCTATTCCTTTAGAGAAAAAGGTAACTCCCTTATATAGACATATGTGCATCAACATGGAGTACCAAAAAAAAGGTTTGCCTACCTCACCTTGAGATATTCCAACCAAACCATTATGAATCTCTTCTACAAGGAATGTGGTAAAATCAAGAATGTTGCTCATTCCAAACTATAATGTTTGAGCCCTAATAAGAATAATAGAACCTTGGATGTATTCCCCTTCATCCATTACAAATTTTTTGCAAAGAGTGAAGTACAGATCTTGGGCTCTAGGATTGAAATATTTCCTCATTAGTGGCTCAAGGGTTCTTGGTCTGAGCAAGGGTAGTGACCTAATCCTAGCAATATGTTTTTGTAGAGGTCTTTCTCTCAAATATACTCTCTAAGAATCATACCTTTCTTGAAGATCATTCATATCAATAGGCTCATGAATGGAATGGTTAGGGTTGAGCTTAAAAACATCATTGATCAATTCAGGTAAAACCCTAAAAAGATTATCTCTAGCATAATTCTTCACAATCCTAGTGATATCATGATATTTTTTGGCTATATCTTTCAATAAATCACTATCAAAGAAAACACTAGGGACCACTAATTTACCAATATCAAATTCCTAGACATTTCTTAGAGGGGTATCTAGGTTGTGTTCAGCAAACCATTTTTTAAACAATTCTAACCCTCCCATAGAAACTTGGGCATCTCTCCATAGATTGGAGTTATCATAGAAACCCTCACCCACAATGAACCTAGGTTTTTTAAAAATAAACTCCCTTCCTACTATTATTTCAATTATAGATGGTGGAAATTGTTCAACAAAATCATCACAAACATACCTTTTGAGATAATTAGTGACTAGAGAACTCCTTTCATGGAGGCATGTTTTAGGAAATTTAACTTCATAGAATTCTAATTTCTTGATTTTCAATGGTTAAAGACTAGTTACTAAATTATCCTTCCTTATTTGTAAAATTTTCTATAATTTTGTTAGAGACTTAGTATAATTTCATGCCCTAGCTCTAAAAACCCTTGCACTATGATAATTCCTTGTGATTGTGTGGTTCAATAATGGGGAACTTGCAAATTATACTAGGGCATTAAGATCACACAAAGGAGTTCTAAGCCATATTAATTTTCTTTAGCCATTAATTTCATGTCACACTTCAAGTTTGAATTTAATCTATCAATCTTATAGCATTGGATAGCTTTGTTTAAAAATAAAAACTATTTTAAAGCTTTAAAAGTCCTAGCCATGTGTCAAACAAGTGCTTGCCCTCATTATTTAAAGTTCAAGCATCTTAATAATGTGGGTAGGTGATAGCCATTGATTTTTGCAAGATCTATGGTCATGAGAATTTAAACATCTTGATAATACAACCTTTACCATTGAGATCCAACCAGTATTATGCTTTAACATCCTTTTTCCAGCCTAGCACAACTTAGTACATGTCTATCACAATGGATCCTACCTTGTCACATGTTAGATTAGTGCTTGTCTGTATTATTTAAAATTCTTGCATCTTGACAAAGTAGGTAAGCACCATATATTAATCTACCAAAGGTCAATGATGGATAAGAAATACACCTGAGATCTTTGTGTGATATTTCTCCTATCATCATCTTGGATAGGTGTCAACACAACACTTCCTCACATTACTTAAAACTAAAGCAACTCCATCTTGTCATAAAGCATTGATTGTTGATCTTGAAAAGATCAATGGTGCATCAAAACAAAGAATAGATTAACCCACTTGGCAAGAAATGATCAATAAGATCACAAGAAAGTGGAACATGTTAGAGTTTTATGATGTGAATAGGATCTGTCATCAAGAAAAGCTACGTGTCTCAAAAATGCTTCCCTGCATTATTTAAAGAGCTTGCAACTTCATAATTTGAGTAAGAGCCATCCATCTATCTTACTAAGATTGATGGTTGGGGAGAATTACTCATATAAGCTTAAAATGTTTCACACTAATGTTTAGGAAACATGACCATGTTAAGGTAGGCTTGGAAAATAAGAGGTCAAATTGCAAAAAATAAAAATAAAGTGTTCTTTATGAAAAGAAAACTTAGGGTAAAAATGTATCCCATGCTATTTTGAAAATGACAACCTCTTTGCAAGCTAGGGCACAAAATGAGGGTTTTATCTTACCTCTCAGGAGTTTTAAACTAGGGTTTTGACTAAGAGTTACCATTTTTTTTAAAATGACCCTACGTTCTTTTAAAATGGGGTACAACATATAGCAAGAACAAAAGACTAGACCAACAATCTACAAGCCTAGGAAGAAGTTCATCTCTCCTATCATGCTCATTTCAAACTCATTTTTCATCTCTTTAGCAAACTTATCACTTTCTTAATTATCATGTCCTCCAAATATTATGTCATCTAGAAATATTATAATGATAAAAAAACCATTATCAACTTTTCTTAAGTACTAATTACCATCTGTTGTACCTTTAATAAATCCAAGCTTAGTCATATAACTATCTAACCTTGCATACCAGGTTCTAAGTGCTTACTTTAGACCATACAATACTTTATTTAGTCTACATACCATCTATTTTTCTTCTATTAGAGAAAATCTATCAACCTTATCAATGTAGACTTCTTCTTTAAGTTCTCTATTCAAAAGACTTGACTTTCCATCCATTTGATAAACCTTGAAATTCTTACTCATTCCATAAGCCAAGAACATTCTTATTGCTTCCATTCTAGTCATAGGTGCATATATTTCTTGATAATCTATACCTTCTTTCTATGAGTAACCTTTATGAACAAGTTTGGCCTTGTTTCTCACAACTTATCATTGTTTATTCATCTTATTCTTGAATACCCACTTCATTCCTATCACATTCTTGTCTTTAGGTCTAGGAACCAATTCCCACGTCTCATTCTTTTTAATTTGATTCAATTCTTCTTTCATTTCTTGAATCCAATGATCATCCCTACAATCTTCATTTGCACTTTTAGATTCCACTTGAGAAATTACACACAATTTCTCATTTACTCTATTCCTTTCCATCACACCTTTATCTTTACTCCCAATTATCTTCTTTGAAGGGTGATTCTTTGTCATATTTTTTTGGAGGTAGGATTTGACATCTCAACTTATCTCATCTCTAGGTTGAGTCCCCTACTCTTCTCCATGCTCAACATATAACATATCATTCTTCAAATCATTTTTAGTCACAAAGAAAAATTCAACATAATCATGGTTAACCTTTGGATCAACAATAGTTACCAAAGCTATCTCTTTTACTACTTCCTCTTTCTTAACCAATTCAAGATCATTATCATTATATTCATTCAAGAATCTTTCCATACTAGTTTTGAATTCTTCATCTTCATTAGAAAGTGAACTCTTTCTTGATTTTCTTACTCTCTTAGGACATCTAGATGAAAAATGACCAAACTATTTACATGTCCAACAAATGAAAATTTCCATACCTTCTAGTTTCCTTTTCATAGGAAGATCCATACCTTCCCTTATCTTCTTGTCTTCTTTACATATGGATCTATCTTTTCTCTCATTGTTTTGTGTGCAACAAAAGGATTCTAGATCAAGAAACTCAATGTTTTAATCTTTACACATATCTGATAATTCACTAATAAGCTCTATCTTTTGTGAGATGAAATTTGCTCCATCACATTTAGGAGTAATCTTTCCCACCATAATCTCCCAAAGTTGTTAAGCTTATTCTTCAAGGACCTGATGCTCTAATACCAATTGTTGGAATATATAGTCCACTAATATAATTGAGAGGGGGTGGTGAATTAGTTATCCAACTAGTATCAAAATCATCAACCTTAAACAAACTTAACCATATGAGTAATATAAACTAAAAGCACAACAAGATACCTATACGTAATTATAACTAGATATGTTAACTAGGGAAACACTTGATTAGAGGGAAAACTCAGGTGGGGATGATACCCATGAGATGATGTACTAACATAAATATTCCTTGTTAGAGGGTAGACCATGTTAGGAGTCTATTACAACATTCAATACATATGAGTCCCTATTAGGAGACACTGAATCATTATTAGGAGATTCTAACCCTATTAGGAATTGTGCCAACCCTATTAGGTGTTGTGGAAGATAGTTGGACCCACTACCCAAATAGCTTTGAGATTAAGACTAGTGAACCCATTGACCAAATGATCTTTGTATTATTCCTTGTAGAATAACAGAACTAAATTGTACTTGCTTCCTCTATCTCTATCATGTCAACCAGATCTCACAACTCACATCCAATAATTCCTTGGATCGATTACTCACATTCAATAAGAATTCTTCTTCTTTTCACACTTCACACTTCACTTAATTGTACTTCATACAATTCACACACACTACAAAAAAGGAAACCAACTTTCCTTTATACCATATCTTCATAATAATTCCTTGAGTTGGCCTTGATGCTTTCCTAATTAATCATAATAAGTTAATTACTTAATTACAATTACAATAGCACTATCAGCTCATAGTTTATACAAAACTTCACACATGTGATATAGGGCTTGCACACTCACTGATATAACCACGTGAGTATTCTTTTTCATTGTGTGACTACACACTTCTTCATTACATCTCAAATGTAAGATAATAATAAAAAATTAGAACATTGTTCTCAATTACTTTTTTTTTGTAGTGCTCTTAGTAAATTAGGTACAACTACTATATGCCATTGACTTAGACTCTGTGCACTTAACCACATCATTAGGACATAGTCTGGAACATATCCTCTACTACACATCACTAGATAATCAAACCATTATTTATACCAATAAGATCTCTAACTATTGTTCTCCTAGTATTTATAGAAATCATGTTATGTTGAATTAAATGATAAACACAGTCATGAATGCAACATGTTGATACTCTCCAATGGTTAGGATACTCCCCCAATGTTGTATCATCAACATTCATGCTAACACACTTCTCCCCCATTGACATCAATGACAAAGGCCTCATTATGTCAACTGACTATGCCAAGTCTTTAACCAGCTCAAGCATCCAAAGAAACTATTCACAACAAAATACTAAATACCAATTATTCTCAATGACTCATCTCCTCATAGATACTCCCCCATTTCGAGAAGCATCAACATCTAGTCTAGTCTAATAATAGTGCTTTGTGCCACTGAATTGATGCAATCTCTACATCATCAACTTTGAAGTAGGTAGGGGCATAACCCTATGCATACCTCTTAGATACTCAAATGTATCTTTAGGTAAACACTTTGTGAAGATATCCACAATCTGATCTTTAGTACTCATATACTCTAATCTGATCTCCTTTTCTATTGCCTTTTCTCTCAAAACATGATACTTAATTGATATATGCTTAGTCTTAGAATGTAATAAAGGATTCTTAGACATACTTACTATACTTTTGTTATTACAATATATGATAACATATTCTGTACACTCAATCCCATTATCCTTCAACATCTATTTCATCTAGATAACTTGATTGCAGTTATTTGTTGCTACAATATACTCTACCTAAGTTGTACTCTATGAAATGTAATCTTGTTTCTTGCTCAGCCAAGAAACCAATCTTCCTCCAAGAAATAATTCTCCACCACTAGTGCTCTTTCTATCATCCATACTACCTACCCAATACACATTAGTATAGGCACATAAAGTGAAATCATTTGATCTATCATACTATATCCCATAGTCAGATGTTCCTTTCAAATATCTAAATATCTTTTTTACTTCTGCATAATGATACTCCTTAGGATTAACTTGAAATCTTACTACAATTCCAACTATATTTTCCATATCTAGTCTAGTGTGAGTCAAATATTACAATCCTCCAATCATTGATCTATACTTCTTCTACTCAATTGTTGGTGTCTCATTTTTGTTAGATAACTTGTGACTAGTTATCATTGGTGTAACAATAGGCTTACAAATTTCCAATGCAAATCTCTTCAACAAGTCTTTCAAATACTTAGCTTGTGAAATGAAAATACTGTCACTATTTTTTAGAATTTGCAATCCTAGAAAAACTTCATTTCTCATATCATACTCATTTTAGACTCATTATTCATCTTATTAGTAAACTTATCACTTGCTTCATCATTATCTCCAAATATTATGTCATCAATAAAGATTACTATGACCAATAAGCCATTTTCAATTTATTTCAAATATAAGTTACTATCTGTCATACCTTTAGCAAATCCAAGTTTTTCCAAATACTTGTCCAATCTTACATACCAGGTTATAGGTGCTTACTTCATACCATACAGGGATTTCTTTAGTCTGTGTACTATATCCTTCTCTTCTTTTATAGGGAAAACTTTGGGTTTCTCAATGTAGACTTCTTAAATTTCACCATTTAGGAAGGTCAATTTGACATCCATCTAATATAGTTTGAACTTCTTATTCATTACATATGCCAAGAACATTCTTACTACATCCATTCTTTGTATAGGTGCATAGTCTCATCATAGTCTATTCCTTTTTATTGTGAATATCCTCTACAAACAAGTCTTGCCTTGTTTGTTACAACTTCTCCTTGTTCATTCATCTTGTTTCTGAATACCCATTTGGTTCCTATAACATTCATGTCCTTCATTTATCAAATCTAATGATCATCTTTACATGTTTCATCTACACTCTTAAGTTCAACTTTAGAAATTAGACATAATTCCTCATTGACTTTGTTTCTTGTCATCACACCCCTATTTTTAATTTCCAATTATCTCCTCTGGTGGGTGATTCTTTTTCATGTTTCTATTGGAGGTAGGAGTTACTAAGTCTTATCTCTTCTCTTTGTTCAACAATTTGTACATCATGATGGCCTAATTTTTTAGCTGCCCAGTTCTTGTCAAAAAATTGTGAAAATTAGGAAGAAAAAAATTGTCATGCCTAGGGTTTCTAAAAATAATGTTAGCCCTCAAGAAAAACCCTAGGAAAAATTATTATCTTTTTGGTCAATTGATTTCATTCAAAATTGATTTACACTTTTAAAATATGGATTTTTCAAAAATATTTCTTACATCATTATATCCCTAGGTTTTGAGCTAATATTGGCTATGTATTTCATGACATTCTATATATTTAAGTTGCAATCTTGTGAAGTATCTATAATTACAACATTTCTCTTTTTTGTTCACTAACCCTTTTCAAGGTTGCACAAAGGAAAACTAGTTTATTCCTAGCTTAGCATAGATTCACAGTGGTTACTGATAACATCTATGTTAGAGGTGTGATTGAGAAAAACAAGAAATAGAACATCATCACAAATCATTTTTGGCTTAAAGAAATTCAAGTCATGATGTTGTGATAAAGGGAAAAGGTTAAGTAAATAGTCTTTACAAGGTCATAGGCTAGAAATCATCAAGTAAATTATAAGTTGTGACCATGCAAATGGAAGGATACAAGTACCAGAAGGTGTCAGCACAACATTGCAGATGGTTAGATAAACTATGAAGATTAAGATGTGAGGATGCAAAAATGTGGTGTCGGGTTAAGTTTTAAGACTAGTGCATCTTTGGGAGTGGTTAATAGAAACATCAGGTTAGTGAAATGAGGCTGAAAAAGCTTAGAATTGCACCTTCATAGGGTTACTTATGGAGTTAAGGGTTTAAGTGGAAAATCAGTGATGAGAAGGAGACACTCAATCTGAAAGATTATTACATGATCACATAGTTAAGTCATGAAAGAGAATTCTAAGTTGCAAAACCATGAAAGATGCTCAATAGTTAGAAGAAATGTTTATGACTAGCTTGCAAAGGTTTAAAGAAATTTAATAAATTAAGCTATGATGGAGTGATATGGTGATCATGTAGTTAAGTTTTTATATTATCACAATATTGCTTGAGTTAGAGATTAACCCTAAGTAAAAGGTTGTGAAGTGGAAAATGGCTAGGATCACACTGTCGCAGGGTTTAGCTGTAGTTACAATTTTGAAGTTGCAAACCTACAAAATGAGTTTAGAAGAGTTAAATAAAAGGCTATCACAAGTTTGCAAGGGTTTCATAGTAGTTAAAAGGTTTTTCTATGAGGTTGTGAAAAGAAGTGATAGCAAAAAAAGAGGAAATCACACCTTCATGAGTCAAAAGATTAAGTAAAGAAAAGATGATGTGAGCATGCAAACAAAGGATTTGTTGTAAGTAAAGTAGAAATTGTGTCTTTGCATGGTTTCAATTGATGTTAACATATTAAGTTACAAAGTGATGAATAACTATTGATTGTACTTTTGCAATATTTCATAAACAAATAGATTGTTAAGTTGTGATGTTGCAAAATGGATAAAATATCAAAGAAAAATTCTTAGCATAGCATCACACAATTAGATTGAACATTTTTTCTAGCAATTGTGAGGGAGAGATGAGGTAGAAAGATGAAGCATCACAACTTCACAAGGAAAAAAGATGTTAAGAGCTAGGTGGTGGTGAAGATGCGATATATTAGATAAAGAGCTCATCAATAGATCATAGTAGTTAAAGAGATGAAGTAAAATGAAGTGGTGAAGTGGTGACAAAGAAAAAAACAAGGTGGTTGTAGTTTTGCAAGCCATATTCAATGGTTAAAAAGAAAAGGTGTGGGGTTGCAAAAACATTAAAATGTAACCCTATTTGCATGGTTACAGACAGTAATAAGAAAGAAATGAAAATCATAACAAAGGAGAGATCAAAGGATTATAATAGCAATTAGCTTTAAAGGTATAACACAATTTTAAAATGGACATGTCTAAGATGGATAAAAAAATATGAGTTGGATGTAGGACTAGTAAAAAAGTGAAGATTTTGTTAGCTTTTTAAAGATTGATAGGTTATGAAATGTGTTGACTTAAATTCTAGTAAATCCATGCTCTTGTTGTAGAGATAGATAAATTCTAAAGGATAGAGAGATATTCATTACTAGTTTCATAAGTGCTTGAGTTATTTAAGAAAATTTTAAGTTGTAGATTGATTTTTAGTGATTTTCTACCATATAACATAAAAATTTTACTAAATTGTGTGAATAAATGGCTTATGGGGAAGAAGAATTAATTTCACAAGCATTTATTGAATACCCTACTAAAAAACCAAAAAACCCTAGCATGTTTGTAGCAGAATGGATACATATTTTGCCTGGTTCTTCCAATGCTAAATTTTCAAATGATCTTGCTTTTAGTGATGGGGTAAAACATAATGGACACAACAGGAAAAGGGGAACTTTATTAAATTTTAAAATATGCTATTACACTCAGAATACAGAAATAACAATTTTCAAAAATTCCCTATGGGCTTACAATAATAAAATCTGGAGGTAATTTCTCCTCCCAGTACCTCCTCTCAAACTCCACTCTGAACTGCCTTTTACAATGCCAGAAATGTTCTTAAATAGATCTCAAAGGCTTAAGGATTAGGAATAAATTCTAGAAAGTGTTACTTGGCATCCACCGCCCAAATAGAAGGCTCCAAAAGTTGCATTAGAAGTCGGTGCACAATTAGAAGAATCTAGAAATAGTAGTCGAACTTTCGAAAGGCACAACTTTTGATCTGTAGCTCTAATTGATGAACCGTTTACATTTCCAGAAAGCTCTCAAAGCACTCTATAGCCCTATGGACCAGATTCACTCATCCCCCATTTTCCAGCCCTATTAAAAGTAATTTAATGCCCCTAACCTAACTTTGAAGCATTCTTAGGAGGTCCCCCAGAAGCTGAAAAAATGTAATAACTTTCAAACCGTGGGGCCTTTTAACCTGATTCTTTTTCTCGAATGTTCTAAATTAAAATTAAAATCATTCAAAAAATTTGCACCTTATAACTCACCAAAAGTATGGCTCAATTACATACTCCTATTTTTCTAACATTTACATGTATCCCAAGGTGATTAAAAACTCTAAAAAACTCTAAACCAAAACACTAAAAGTGGAACTGTGAGAGTTGGAACCTTTATTTGACCCAAATGGGTATCCATAAATGAAAACACATGAAATGGAAACTATATCTAGGTATATTTTTTGGGTGACACAGGATTGCCCTTATACCTCTAGATGCTCCTACATCAGACACCTAGGGTAGATTGAAAAGTGACCCTATCACTTGATGGATGGTAGAGGAAATCCCAAATGGGAAACCTTAGCTGTTGATATCCAAGTTGAGTCCTCTATCGGCCATCTTTTCCACTTGACCAAGTACTCTTCATACCTTCTATTTTTGGTACTCCTGCCCACATGACTATCCAAAATCTCTTCTATCTCCTCCTTCTTAGAAGTAGGAATTAGACATGGCTCTAGCATCAAACCCTCATCTACACCATCATCATGATATTTTGTTATGTTTGCAACATTGAAAATAGGAGAAATGTGAATTCCATCTAGCAACTCCAACGCATATGCATTTCCTAAGTCATGTTTCTTCAAAATTTTGCAAGGGCCAAATTTCTTCATTTTTAGCTTGTTGTAAGTACCAACTAGATATATTTCTTTTCTTAAGTGTACCATGACTAGATCCTCTACTTGGAACTCCCTATGTCATCTTCATTGATCAGCCCTAGCTTTATACTATTGGTTCATCTTGGTAATGTGTGCATGGACCTCCTCATGTAGACACTTGATATGTTTAACAAATTCTTCAGCTTCAACACTTGTCCTCTCCCCTTGCTCCATCTTCCTCAATTTTGGTGTAGTCCTTGGGCTATTTCAATATACAATTTGGAATGGTGATCTACTAGTAATCCTATTTATAGAGTTATTGTAAGAAAAATCTACTTGTGGTAGAATCAAATCCCATCTGTTGGGCTTATCCCCAACTAAACATCTCAACAAATTACCCAGGCTTCTATTTACCACTTCAATCTGTCCATTAGTTTGTGGGTGATGTGTAGAACTAAACTTAAAGTCCATTCTCAACTTCTTCCATAATGTTCTCCAAAAATACCTAATTTAGTATCTCTGTCAAAAACTATACTCCTTAGGAGACCATGTAGTCTTACCACCTCTCTAAAAAACAAGTCTGCAATATGGACAACATCATGAGTTTTGTGGCATGAGATTAAATGTGCCATTTTGGAGAACCTATCAACCACCATAAATATTGAGTCATTACCCCTCTTACTTATGTCCTCCCATGGCTTTGATGGAATAGGCAATGGCTGATATAGTCTAGTATTGTGACTAAATCCCTTGGCTGCTTGACAAAACTGGCAACTCTGTACAAACTTCTTCACATCTTATGACATTTGAGGCCAAAAATAATGTTCTCTAAGAATGGCAATGGTCATGTCTTGACTAAAATATCCTGCCATCCCTCCATTGTGTTTCTCCTTAATCAAATTTTCCCTCATGGAACTCCTTGGAATACACAATTGACTGCCCTTGAACAACATACCATCCTGAATCAAATAGTCTAGCCACTTGGTTCTATCTACAACAACAGGCTCTTTGCAAGCTTTCCATGCTTCAAAAAAATCAGGATCCTTAGGGTACATATTCTTGAGTTCATCAAACCCAACCACTTCAACCTGCATTACAGTAAGCAACAACTGCCTCCTACTCAATGCATCTGCAACCCTATTGGACTTTCCACTTCTATGCTTCAACACAAATGTATAGCTCTGCAAGAACTCTACCCACTTCATATGCCTCTAGTTCAATTTACCTTGGCTATTTAGGTATTGTAATGCCTGGTGATCAGTATACAAAACAAATTCCTTTGGCAATAAATAATGCCTCCACTTCTTTAAGGCTTGAACTATCGCATAGAAATCTTGATCATAAATAAAATACTTATTCTTCGTGTCATTCAATTTTTCACTAAAATATGCAATAGGCTTACCTTCTTGTCTCAATATAGCCCTAATAGCACTACTACTAGCATCAAAATCCACCTGGAACACCTTACTAAAATTAGGAAGTGCCAACACAGGTTGTTCTGTTACCTTCTTCTTTAGCATTTCAAAACTTCTTGAAGCTACTGTAGTCCATTTGAACTCTTCTATCCCCCCTTATTGTGTCATTTAGGGGTGTACATATGCCACTAAAATTCTTAATGAACTTCCTATAAAAACTAACCAGTCCATGGAATGATCTTACCTTAGTAGTAGACCTTGGAGTAGGCCAGTCCAATATGGCTTTTACCTTCTCTGGATCCATTTTGAGACCTTCAGGTGATATAACAAACCCCAAGTAGACTAACTCCTTTTTACCAAAGCTCGACTTCTTCAAATTAATTAATAGTTTCTCTTCCCTCAACCTTTCAAGAACACTACGAATATGCAATAATTTTTTTTCCAAAGTCTTGCTGAAAATTAAAATATCATCCAAATAAATAATAACAAAATTTCCCAAGAACTTCTTAAGTACCTCATTCATAAGCCGCATGAAAGTGCTTGGGGCATTCATCAATCCAAAGGGCATGACTAGCCACTCATAAAGAGTCTCCTTGGTCTTGAAAGAAATTTTCCACTCATCTCCTTCTCATATCTATATCTGGTGATAGCCACTCTTGAGGTCTACCTTTGTGAAGTACTGAGCTCCACCCAAGAAGTCCACAAGATCATCCATTCTTGGCAAAGGAAACCGATACTTGATGGTTATCCTATTTATAGCTTGAGAGTCTATACACATTCTCCACTCTCCATCCTTCTTTGGTGCCAGTACTGTTGGTACTACACATGGACTTAGGCTCTCTCGAATCAAACCCTTCCTCAATAGCTGCTAAACTTGTCTATTTAGCTCCCCAGTTTCAGTAGGAGTCATCCTATGAGTAGCCTTGTTAGAAAAACTAGCTGCAAGGATCAAATATATCTTATGACTAATTTTCCTTACTAGTGGTAATCCTTCTAGAACATTATCAGAGATGATATCTCCAAACTCACTTAATAAATCTAAAACTTCAAGTGGTATTTCACTACTACCTTCCTTATCTTTTCTAGGAATCAAAGCATAACACATACACTGATGTTTCATGCCATCCAAAAACTTTCTTCCATCAACAAGATAGATCCTAGCACTGTTGCATGCCTTTTCACCTTCTTTTACCATGGGCTTCAATTTGTGGTGAACTCCATCCTTTGTTAAAGAGTATGTATTTACATGACCATCATGTACTGCATGCCTATCAAACTGCCATGGTCTTCCAAACAATAGATGGCGTACATCCATTGGAATAATGTCACAGAGAATTTCATCATGGTAATTCCCAATTTTGAACTTCACTAAACATTGTTCACTTACCAGGACCTTATGATCATCCTTCACCCAAACAATCTGATAGGGTTGGGGGTGTTTCTCCTTCTTGAGCTTCATCTTAGAGACCATATCCTCTAACACCAAGTTGTCAATGCTACCACCATCAATGATCACATCGCAACATTTATCCTCACACTTACACCTAGTATTAAATAGACTCTTCCTTTTCCCTAGTTCTATCTCACCACTTAATAGGACCCTTTCATTTACTAAAGTCTCTCCTCTTTCTGCATCCTCTGAATGTGATGATTGTGCATCTTCATCCACATGAGCAACCCTAGCTTGACCCTTAGCTCTCCTATCTGTCCTTCCTTTTTATTGAGGACATTCAAAGGCACGATGACCTTCTTCATTGCAAATGGAAACAGGTACCATAGAAGACTCCTCTTCCTTGTCCACATCCTCTACCTCTTCCTCCAAATTTTTGATCATGGAAGTAGTTGAAATCCTCATTCCTCTGGTTCCTTCTAGTACCCACATCTTCATTTTTATTTTGGGTCTCATTTTGGCCTCTAGATGACCTACTACTGCCCCTTCCTCCTTGACTATGCCCTCTTTATCTCCCTTCAAACCTTTTATTTAGCTCCTCTTCAACTTGGAGGGAAAATTGGTATGCCTCCTCAACACTGGCCATTCTTACTAGACTTAATTCCTCCTAGATGCTAGGTCGCAACCCACTAATATAACAAGCAACCTTCTCCTTATTTACTTCTACATGTTCGGCTCTAATTAGAAGTTGGTGAAACTCCTTCATATATTCTTGGACTGATTTTCCATCTTGCTTTAACACATGCATCTTCTTAAACAAATCAAGCTCGTAGTCAATAGGAATGAATTGCTTCTTTAGTTTGTCCACCATGCAATCCAACCTTCTGATCTTCTCCTTTCCTCTTCTATTTCTTTCCAATTGAACCTCTTGCCACCAAATTTTGGCATGACCTTTCAGTTTTTCCTTTGCAAACTTAACCCTATCTGGGTCCCTAATATCCTCATACTCAAAGTACTCCTCTAGTTCATTGATCCAGTCGATCAACTCATCTGGTTTTAGATTTCCTGAAAATACACCCACATCAATTTCAGCTCTTTTTCCAAACTTAGTAATGGCCCTAAGAAGCCTCTTCTCTTCCTAGTTTAGAACTTCCCCTTCAACTTCTTGTTCATTGTCATCCTCACTTTTGCAACCTACAACAATATTGGTTCCTCTACGAAGCTCCTCCTACAATGCTTGAACCTGCCTTTGGATAGCTCTAACCTTCTCTAGATTAATAGCTCTAGCCCTTCCACCACACTCTCTTTGTGGAGGCATCTTCTTAACTCAAACCCACAACCACATAGTCCTAGTGCAAACTGCCTCACATTCGATGCTCTATCTACACACTTAGGAAAACCTTGCTCTGATACCACTTGATGGGGTCAAACAGAATGGACATAATAAGAAAAGGGGAATTATATTAACTTTTAAAATATTCTATTACACTCATAATAGATAACTAACAGTCTTCAAGCATGCCCTATGGGCTTACAATAATAAAATCTGGATGTAATTTTTCCTTCCAATACCTCCTCTCAAACTCCACTCCAAACTGCCTTTTACAATGCTAGAAATATTCTTAAATAGACCCCGAAGGGTTAAGGATTAGGAATAAATTCTAGAAAGTGTTAGTTGGCATCCATCACCAAAATAGAAGGCTCCAAAAGTCACTTTAGAAGTCAGTACAAAATTAGAAGAATCTAGAAACGGTAGCCAAACTTCTAGAAGGCATAACTTTTGAACCATAGCTCTGATTGACAAATTGTTTACATTTCCAAAAAGCTCTCAAAGCACTCTATAGCCCTATGGACCAACTTCACTTGTCCCCCATTTTTCATCCCTATTTTAGGTAATTTAATGCCCCTAACCTAACTTTGAAGCATTCTTAGGAGGTCCCCTAGAAGCTTAAAAACTGCAATAACTTTCAAACCATGGGACCTTTTAACCTGATTCTTTTTTTGGAATGTTCTAAATTAAAATTACAATCATCTAACCAATTTCACCTTATAACTCACCAAAATTATGGCTCAATTACATACTCCTATTTTTTGGCATTTACACATATCCCAAGGTGATTAAAAACTATAAAAAAAACTCTAACCCAGAACACTAAAAGTGGAACTATGAGAGTTGTAACCTTTATTAATTGACCCAAATGAGTATCTAGAAATGAAAACACATGAAATAGAAACTATATCTAGGTATAATTTTTTGGGTGACATAGGATTGCCCTTATACCTCTGGATGCTCCTACATCATTTACGGATTCATGTGTTTTGTAGAGATGTAGAGCTTCCTAATAGAAATGGATATGAGTTATTCTAGTATTTCTACAAGAAAAAGACATAAAAGGTTCCAGCCTACAACCTTGGGTTAAGAATTTGGGAAAGATGATAATTCTAGAGGTATTCATGGATGTAGACCCAGTGAAGGCATTAATCAATTATTATAATCTAGTTAGCAAGTAATTCCACTAAAAGGATAGAAGCATTTTCCTATCCTTAGATAAAGAAACATTTATTAAAGCATTTGACTTTGGAGGTCCTATGTCACTTTGAATTTATATAGAGAAATTGAATAAGAATTTCAACTCATAAGAGCTTCTACATGGGTAGGGAAATGACTAGACACATTCCTACATCAAACAAGGGCAAGGGAGACATTCCAAAGAAGCAAGAGGTAGAAACATATATGCCCCTTAATTTCTTCTAGATATATTTTCATGAATGCTCTTGGAGCACATTATGTCATGGAACTCAACATTCAAGATCCAAATCATAATGTTGGGTATGATTTTGTGGAGTATATCATTGATAGGATCCATGAGGAGATCACTTCTACTCAGCAAGGACAATTGAAATTTTTTAGATTCCATAATTATTCAGTGTTCATGCATCTGATCTTGTTCATGAATGCTGACCAATTTGATCAGAGCTTCTTCGAATGCATAGAAGAATGGGGAGGAAGAGTGCTAGTATAGAGATGGACAAGGATATGGAATTCTTTAAAACCCTATTCAAATGTTATTTATTTTAATAATGATTTTGTGCATACAGTCTTGAATATGATAGGGTTAGTAAATGGAAGTGTCCCTAGAAGTATTAGAAAGGTTGTTAAACCTAAATTGTGTAATGATGTTGGTAAAAAATTAACACATGATTGGGAAAGTGTTTTCTTGCTTGAGGATTATACTATAATAAGAATTGTTAGATGCCTTGGCCACCCCACATACTACCCAAATATGTCCCTAAGGGACTACGGTTTATAAAGTACTTTGGCAATTGATTTCATTGAGCAAAGAATACCTAGGAAAATTTGTGAAGAAGGGAACCTTTTTGTGTAGATGCAATATAGTAGTAGACTTTGAAATTGGTAAAAATACCATTGAGGAAACCAATGTATTTTCGAGAAATTAAAAACTACCAACTAGGCCAACCATAACTTTTGATCCATACAATATAGTCAGACATACCCTGAAAAAAATGAGGATATATAATTTTCCTACCACAAAACCTCTATGGGAAGAAAATGTCATTGCTGATAGGTTGAATGAAGATATATATAGGGAGAGGATGATAAAATGTAGGAATATCATTATTTTTGAATATGAAATGATAAAGGTAAATCCATCTTTCAAAAGATTCTATCCTCGAGAGGATTATTGTTCAAAGTTAGATAAGTGTGTTAACAATTTTGATGAGATATCAACACAACTCCCTAAGGATATAAGGAAGAAGGAGCAAAGTCCAGATGTGTAGAGACTATAGCAGTATTCTCTCCACTCTTTACCTCATTGGGCCCATATTTCTTATTTTTTGAGAATCTTATACCTCTATTAGATTAGAAGAAAGATTTTCCAAAGGTATACATTATAAATACTAGAAAGATGATCCATAAGGTAAGGGATTGAAATGGTTTCTTCATTGGCAAATTATAGTAAATTCAGAATAAGATGAAGGAAATTTCTACGGGAACACCAAATTTTGTGCCTACAATTTTGAATGATGATGGAGGAGTAAAGGACTAGGTATAATGGTCATCATCTTTTGATAATATAGTCAACCATCCTAGATTCTTAGCCTACTAGGGCAATGAGGCATGTATAATAGTAGTATATAATCTAATTGACATGCTCTACAAGTTAGAGTAAAAAATGTCAAATGTACTATAGAATTTAGATCAATAATAGATCCTAATGGAATAAACAACTTGATGATTTGGATGTAGTTAGAAATTCTACTTGGTCAGATGTAGAAACTGTTATTGCAATCTTAGAAGTTATTGCTGATATAAAGGCAATACCATCTGTAGATAGTGACTAGGCAAATCAGTTATGTAGTTAGAGATAGAAAAGACAAAAAGATAAGGAAAAAGAAAAGATAGCAATAAGATGTTGAAGATAATGGGAATTATGCAAAAGACACCTACTAAAAGTGCCACCTCCGAGTTTTTTAACTGCATCCCAAAATTTTGATCAAGTACAAAGAATGTATACAATGTAATAGGATGAAATATCTTTGCATTTTGTTTTGAGCATTTTTTTCACAAGTGTCCTCCCATATGAATCTTGTTGTAATCCTTCTTATAAAATGATTTAGAAGATGTGGATTTGAGGTCTAAATCTCATGTAATTTTTAGTGTTATGTTATTTTTGCATTCAGTCCAATAGTCTTTGTGTCAATTTTGTGATGCATTTATTTTTGTAAAATTGAGAATACATTGAACATTGAATGATGAAGTTGCCTAGTCTTGAGTTATTCTATGTTATACCAATAAATGTGTAATTTTCAAGGAAGATAAATACAAAGGAAAGTTCTACCATATCCATGTCTCTAAATTTTGTCTCCAATTTTATATGTTGGTTACATTGGGATTGGATGAGCAATGTTCATAAAATTTAATGCAACTAGGATAGGTTATATATCAATTTTTGTTTCTTTTAATTAAAGGGATTAATTAATTACTTCAATAAATTGATAGGATTTCTAGTCATATAAGAAGGATATTCATAAGAATGTGATTAGCATTAACTGTTGATAAAAATTAATTGTGAGGCAATTAATTAGATCAAAATTTTCATTGGGTAGAGTCTATATAGAAATGGATAAGACATTGATCATTAGTTTAGATGCATATTCGAGAATTCATATGGTTGCACAAAGCAAAATTTTAAAATAAAATCATTTTTAAATTTTTTGTATGAAGACAAATTGTTGTTCAACACTTATTTTTAATAAATCTTTGTGTGTTATAGTTATCTACTATAACCAAGAATTATTTGTAAAACCAAGAAGAATTGTGACCATTATCTACTATAGAGGATAGATATGAAGAAAGAATGTCAATGAATGAGTGAAGTGTGAATAAAATATCAAGTATCTAGCCATTTCATCCCTAAGGTGCACCTACCTTGGTTTTGTAAAGCCAAAAGTGTAGAGAATCCCTATGATTCTATTGAAGTTAGTCCAGATCTAAAGAAAATCCTATTGAATATAAGAAGTAGCTAACCCTTAGGCTTATATTTGTCTTCTAAACCCTCATGTGAGGCATCTTGTTGCCTGGTATTTTTAAAACACCAACACATCAACCTACAAATTATTGTTAGTCTCAAAGAATGTTTCAACATTTCTTCTAACAATTTCAGTATTATCTTCTTCTTCATCATAATTATAATCCATCATCCTTTATTTAGTTCCAAACTTTTCATCAATCCTTACATTTGTACATTTAACAATTATCTTGTTTCTATGATTAAAACATTTGTATTCCTTCTATTCAATGAATAGCCAAGAAACATACTCATTGTTACAAAAGTTTGCACCCTTGATTGAAGTTTGACCTAAAGGAGACCTTGTGAAAGCTAGAAATAATATCCAAATTGTGGAACTTGAAAAATGAGATTGAATCTCTGGAGAAGGCTGACTTCCTCACTATTAGGATGTACCTAACTACTTCATTGAAGGAAAAGGGAGAAGGAAATACATGAAATCAAACTACCTAGTCTAATCTAGAGGGGTGATACACCAAATAGTATGTTTAGTCATATCTCTTCCTAGAACTACAGAGTTTGTCAATATAATCCCAAAGTACATAGATTCAATTTTTTCTTTAACTCAACAACCACATGTAGATTAGAAACCAATAGACTATTATAAGGAAGGATCTTCACTCAATATGAGTCAAAGAAAAAATATACAACATACAAGTTGAACAATGGAGATAATACATTAATAGAAGGAAAAAAGGTATTGCAAAAGATATTAATGGAAGAAAGAGGTACAACATAGAAGAATATTCACTCTAAGGAAAATGAAATTATAGTAGTAGAGTATGCAATACAACTATTACATAATCAAAGAATAGACTGACCCTAGAGTTACCAAATTTTCCTTTATAGCTTAGGCATAACTGAGAAGACTTCAACTGAAACCCTAAACATCAACCACTGCCTTCAAGTTGTAGAGAGAAATAACTACTAATGAGAGAAATATTTTTCAAGTGCAGATCCATATGTAGAAAATCTGATTTTTATGTGCAAATCAAGATTTGAAGAGACAAAAATGATGACCATAAGTAATCTAACTAGTAGATAGATAACCATGGTAGTTGTAGAATAAAATTTCCATTATCAAGCATCAAGAAAACTCAAAAGGTGGTTGTTGATAATCAAAGGATTGTTCACCATCAATGTGCCACTTGATGGTCATCTATGTCACTAAGTCAACTAAATTCAATAGTTACCCTCATCATGTGGCCATATATCTTTGAAACATTATGCCAGATCATCCAAATATTTTAACTACCATGTCAAGCCTATGATGATGTACTTTCCTTTATCTTTACCTTTGTCATGCATTTGCAACCACTAGATATAAATCTTGTTTTAATCATGTGACATTGTGAACACTATTCTAAGTAATTGACACTTCTCTTCACATCTTTGCAATTATAGAACATGACTATAAATGAAACCCTATGATGTTGTGCTAGCCCTTAACTATTTTGATTTCATTTCATAACCTTGTAACTTTAGCCTTTGACTCATATCTTAACTTTGTGAGGGTGAAATCACAAAGCTTTTCCACCTCACAACCATAACCCTTGATTACACTTAACCATGTGCAATGATGTAATATCCTTCAAACTTAAATGTTGCTATTACCTCTCCCACCTTCAAAACTTAAACCTTAGGGTTTATCTGACTATAAGCAATGTTTAATAATGCTAACCTTAATTTCTAGTGTTAACCTTTGGACCATCACAACTTAAATTTTCAATGACCACATTGACCTATGAGGCACCAATGACATCTTTCAACTACTGACCACTCCATCTGTTGGCTCCTAATTTAACAATTTTGGAAATAACCAAGAAACCAAATCAATACATCTAAGGTTAGAAAATTCCTATGATGGATGCATTTGACTATAGTCTTGGGCCAACTATAAGGATAAATCCTTCTTCTCCTTTAGGCTCTGTTAGACCTAGGTGGGTGGACCTCAAACTCTTTATATGGTGCCATTATAAAGGCATACAAATGAATCCAGAAAACAAATAAAATCCCTTAATATTCTATGTTTATGCAAGCATCCATGGATGAAATAGCTACTTAATAGAGCACATGAACCTGATAAACTAAGTGAGGAAAAAATATTTTAATTCTTAAACACAAAGGAAAGATATTCGATTAAGATTTGTATCTTAGCATAACTCAGGTATGCAACAATAGAGAACATGCATCCTTCAAGCTGACCAGTCCCTTGTCCATTGGGCATCAACTAAACCTTAACATGTAGATGGATACCTAAATTATACTCATATATTCAGGCATGTGAGCTATCTATTTGACTTGCAAATAGACATAAGTCTTCATAACAACTCTCGTACTTATTGTAAAATCCTTCTAGTGTAACCTACAACCCTATCAGTATAAACAAGCATTTACTTGGCTTCTTTGTTCCAACAACAAATTCATCCTAATATACAACCTTAAGGGGTTGTAACTAAGTTCAAGACCTTAGTTCTTAAGTGTAGAACATTGTAAGACACAAAAGCAAGAGATGAGAATCAGAATGAAACTAAGAAGGTTAAACTCTTTGCATTAGTTTCATTAAAAATAATACATCATCTATATATCAAAATTTAGAAGAGAACACCAAGAATGACTATATAATATGGAATGCTTCAAAAGAGATATAATATAGTCTTCATAATAGGAGAATACTAAGAAAACTTAGGAAATTGGAACCAAACTGGTCTCACAATCCACCTAAAATCTTCAAAGAATTGGAACCCTTACAATAAGCAGAAAAGGAAGATATATAGGAGAGAAAATCCTTTTGGGTCTCTCATTTGAATTTGACATATGTCCCACTAATAGAGTCTTCAATCTGAAGTGTTGAAACTAAACTTCCTCATCTACCTGCACTTTGAAAACCATAAATGATGCCAAAATATCTAATATGTCCCCACTTAAAAATATGCAAATATCTCATGAAAGAATATCAAGAAATCATCACAATCTATACTAAGGCTCCAAAAATCTAATCTCAACATGCCACATTTGCTTTGTTGTGAAATTCAACATTGTGCAGTTGCCAGAAAAAATAATTGCTTCAACAATCTCGAAAAACATTCAATTCATCCTTACAATTGCTGGAGAAGTCAAATCAGATGAAAATATATCTAAATATAATTGCGATTTCATCTACATTATTAAATTTGCACTTTTTCTCTATATAATTCCCACTACAACTCTCTAGATCGCTAGATAAAATTTATGTGCCCTAGCTCTAAAACTTTTTTATGCTTTGTTAATTTCTTGCAATTCTATAGTTCAAATAATGGTGAGATCATAGATTATATTCAAGCATTGAAATCACACGAATGAGCTCTGCACCATACTTAACTCTTAGTAACTGTTACCTCCAAATTGCAATCAACTTTAAATTTTATCCATAAATTTTCACCACATTCGAGCAGTTTTGCATTCCTTAAATTTCTTGCATCTTAAAATAGTAGGTAAGCGCCAATCGTTGATCTTTGAAAACTCCTACGATCATGGAATGAAAACTGGGCTAACTCACATTTCCTCTTAACATGCTGGCAGTCAACCCAATAAAATAACTCAATTTGTACATTTCCTCTAATGTTGGCATTTCAAACTAGGCCCATGGATGACTGAGGACATGTGTCATCAACTTGCTACCTTGCTATACATAACTTGCGCACATCTTTCCATAGTGAGTTAGCGAGTATTGTCAATTTATGCTTGATTTGACAATTTATAATCATTTACATGTTCTAAGAATGGGGAGTGGGTCCAAGATATTGTTGTCGCTAAGCTGGCTTAACATGCTGGCACACACACATGTATTATTTAATTTCTAGTGACATCATTTTTCCTTGACTCCACTGTGTTTTTCATTTTCAAGCATGTCACTACCTCACTACTGGCAAAAATCACAAACTTCCTGATAGTGACATAGCAAGCTCTAGAGAAGTTAAAACTTCTGACCTATAAATGCTAAGTAGGATGCCATTGTGTCATTTAATCTGCACAGCTCATTTCTAATGAATCACTTGTTCAGGGCCCATCTCCTTTAAAATTTCCATTACATCACAACCTTCCAACTAGTCACTACCTCGCTACCGATAGGTCGCATAGGTTTTTTGATAATAACTTAGCGAGTCACCAAAGAAACTTCAATTTTGGTGACAACATTTGCGAATTCCTCCTCGTGCATCCTTTCTAACACCAACAATCCTGGGAGATAGCACATGACCATAATGCCTTCATATTAATACAGTTTTTTGGGCACTGGACTTCAGTTTTCAGCACCAAGACATAGTTCTCTGATGGTCACTACATCGCTATAGAAAACAACCTCACAACCTTTTATAGCAAGTACGCAACATCTGTTGATTCTAACAAGATCCAATGGTCAGATAAGATTTTTCAAAAGGACTCAACAATGACCTTGACATAGGCAGGAAAGAATATTCAGTTGCTGTTAAGACTTTAACACCAAAATAAAATTTAAAAGGAAAGACCTAGGGTTTTACACAAATTTTAAAATATATCAAAAATACAAGACCAAAACCTAAAACCCTAGGACCTAACAAAAGAACTCACATTTGATTTTTTTACCATGGTTCTAAGAAAAATTAATATGTAAAAAATCAGACCAACACCATCATAGCCACTTACTACTTCCTTCCACTAACTATTGTGAAACAACAATAACTATTTTATTACTTTCATCATAACTGTGCAACTTGAAACATTGAATCTTTCGATGGAGTGATAGCTATTTAAGCTCAACTGCATTTATTGACAAGAAAAATCCTTCAAAACTAATTATATTAAAATACCTCTTAATCCTATGAAGATGCAATTAAGGGTTTCTTTATGAATCAGGGCCTACTAAGACATGTGTCCATGCATAAATTCTTGCTTTGGCTATTCTTCAAGAAAATTTAAAAAGTGAGAAAATAATAGTTGTTGATTTGCTAAAATCTGATGGTTAGGAAGATGCATCATTTTGCATTGCTTGGAAATCAAAGAGGGCCCCACAGGGATAGGTGTCAACTAGTCACTTCCTAACAACTTGGAAGAGAAGGATAGCATTTAACCCTACAAAAATCCAACCAATGCATTTCACTACTTCATAACCCTATCTTTGGGTCACCCTTAACCATGTGCAATGGAGTGATAATTGTAAACTTAACTATTTCTACTACCTTTGACTCCCAACCATACCTTGGCTAGTTCCTCCCCTTTCTCATGGATTTAGAAACCCTCAATGTTTGCTCCTATGATCTTACAATCTACTACCTTTCATATCTTTGAAAGTCTCCCTATAAGCCTTTTCATTTATGATATTCTCCATTCATCATCAGATCATAACCCTTCATAACCTTTGTACTTTCTACCTTATGATCTTACAATCTCATTTCTCTCAAATGCTTGTGTGTTCCCTTTATAGCCTTTATCATAATAAAAAAATTCAACTTTTTGTAACATCATATCACTTTCCATCTACCATAAAACACTTATAATGACTTTGGTATGGGATGACCATAAGATCACAAACTTTAAAACACACACACACACAATGCTGTGATATATGGGATATCATAAGATTGGGAGACTCAACATTTAGCTTTATGATCCCCCACTAGCCTTTACTTCATAACATTAAAAGAGGGAAGATTCAAGGCTTATGGCTAGATGCTAAAAACCTTGATTGTATGATCATAACACTTAATGAAAAATATGAAAATGACATATGATCATAACATTAAAGTAGATAACTAGGGTTTTAATAGGTTTTGTCCATTTAGTACACTATACAAATGTTGGTGCCATGAATAGATATCTTTGATCAAATTTTAATGATGGTAACAAGGAAACAAAGAGTGGGGGAGGGGGCTAAAATGGCTAACATATTTGGCAACTCAAAGAGGATGCTTTCCTACTAAGCATGGACAAGTGGCCTTAGTAACCCATTGGGCATGGAGTCACAAAAATGAAAACTGGAAAAAGTTGTAACCTCTACAACCAATTTTTTTTTGAAACCTACTATTTCATAGAGAAATCGCACTTCTTGAAAATCACAAAACACCTAATCTGCTATGTTCAAAGTTTCCAACACAAAAAAAAAAAAAAAAACAAAGCTATTAACTGGCTTTTTGAAGTGGTTTCCCTTCTTCTTTACCTTGGAATGCTTGACATGTTCAAGCATTATCCTCCCACCATTACATGGTTGGATGCAATACCATATTCCTTCTAGCTAATATGTTTGTTCTTGCTGCTCAAAAACTTAAGCTAATTTTGACCCTAGTAGGAACTCCTCATATTTAGCATTAAAGGTAGGAAGTTCATTGAAAGGGACAGCTTCCATCTCATCCTCTTTATGCACCAAAAGAAAGTTCTTCTATTGTTTCTCTTTCACACCTTGAATCAGATTTGGAATGACAACATCTTGCTCATGGATAACATAGAATCTTGGTTCATCTTTATATATGTGCTTGAATGGATCCAAGTAGTCTTCCTCCTCATCAAAGAGAATACAATTCATATTTATAGGACTAATAAAGTAAGGCTCTATATGATTAGTGTTAAATTACTTTGTTATGATGGAGGTCTTTGTGCCATTTCTAATTCTAAAAAACATTTGGGGAAAATTAGTAGAAAATACACACCACTAATTTTAGTAGTGAAATCTTTGGATAAGAAAATGCTAGAGTGTGTTAGGAGATCTATAATAGATATATCTTTAAAAATAGGGTAGCTAGGACATACATGTAGGGTCACTTTTAAATCTTTGAATACCCCTATTTTTCTACAAGGACTACCATCTAATTGAGTAATTCCTTTAGTCATAGGCTCATACTTTATGCCTAGTTAATGAACAATCCTCTTAGGCATGACTAAGGTACTAGCACCAAAGTCTATCATGCAATTATGAACTATTTTATCTCCTATGATTAAAGAGATATAAAAGGGAGGTGGATTTATTTTCTTACTTTGATTTTCCTCCTTGTGGGGTTGTGAATTGATGGCTGAATCTGATGATCCACTTTTCATTGATATAGGAATAGCCTTAGACTCCTCCATGTTCTTGCAACTTTTTCCTTTATTATAATTTTGAACTGGGGTAGATGCCCTATTTGTTATCCTTAGATTCATGAGATGCATGCCTATGGGAATATTGTTCTCTTGACTTCTATCACCAAAATTCTCCTTGCAAAAAATAGCATAAGAAGCACCCCTTGTGTTTGAGCTTGATATCCAACATTGGACTAATTTAGATCATACCACTATCCCAAAGTTGTTGGTTCCTCTTATATAGTGAAGGCCTAAGAAAATGCATCTTGATCATTGGATTGATAACCATGCATGTATCCTTATTTTTCTTGAACAAGATTATTCTACTAAACAAATTCTTGTGGCTAATTTGGGGCTACATGGGGCACATTATTGAAAGATTTATTTTTGATCCATGGAGCATTTGTTTGATGTGCTAGCCTATTTGACTATAATTTTTTATCATAAGGCTGAGGGGGCCTAAAAATTTGAGATTTTTGTCCTTTGAGAGTTGTCATCTCATTTCCAAGGGTCTAGATTAACAAATTTTGCTGACCAATAGCTTGTTTAATAGTTTTTGTCTCCAATCTTTGATCCCAAAACTTCCTATTCATATTAGATTTATAATCTCTAATCTTATCTATACTTTGCATCATAACCTACACCATGGCTACAAGTTTATCTATCTTGTTAGAAGAGGTGGAAGCTATTGGATCAACAACAAAAGGTTGACTTGTAGATACAACTAGAATAGGAACCACCATAGGTTGTTATGTCAGCATATCTAGAAATAGAGGTGCTGGAGGCTTTGGAGCCAATTTTTCACTTTGAATCAAGTTATTTTCTACTCTTATAGAAAATTCATATGCAATAGGTAGAGTATCTCCTCCCATTGTCTGTAATGTAGATGTAATTTACTATCAAAAGCTTTGATGTAATGTAAGAAAGCATCACCAGGAAGAGGCTTTACTGCAATAGGGATTTTGTCCCATGTTTTCTAAAATCTAAAGTTAAAATTATTTTTTCACTCATGGGATACTCTTTTAATTGTAATTAGCTACTCTAAAAATGATAAATTATCATTCTTGTCTTTGAAGTGTTTACACAACCTTTCACCCAACTCATCCCAGCTATTGATGGAGTTGTGTGGAAATCCCCTATAAAATTTTAAAGCTTTTCCTTTTAATGATGTAGCTAAAAATTATAATAACAACATCATCTTCAGTGATACCATGAATATTAGAGATATTTGCAATTTATTGAATGTTCTCTATGAGAGAAATGGAGGTTTCACCAATGAAGTCTAGTACACTTTTAATTGAAGCTATTGGTATATCATGACTTTGAGCCAATATGAGTGGGCTACCGCCATTAAATGTGGCAAAAAATCTAATTCCTAGGGAGAGCCATATGAAATAATGGTCTATTCAAGTGAAATGATGGTGCCCTAGGCTATGACCTATCAACTAGAGGAGTAGAAAGAGATCTAATTGGCATATCTACTACCTTTAAACTCCTAACTAGTGATAGAGAAAGTCTACTTCTTTTTCTTCTAGGATTTGAAAATGAAACCTCAATGAACTGAAAATTACCTCTAGAAGATACCCTTGTGTGAACCTTGACCATGAATCATAGAAAATTTGGCCTAAGAACCAAAATATGGAGATGGAGTTTCCAAGTGCTTGAATGTGAGCCTCCTAAAGGCTGAAATGCCAAGAGTAGCACTATATTCTTAGCATAGAAGTTGAATTCCATAATTGACACTAGAAAACTAGTATAATTCTAAGTAATCTTGAATGTTTGTCCCACTGGGCATTCCAAAAACTATGGTATGACCAGTGAAGGTTTTGGAAACTAATTTGAAACTTTGAATGGCTATCCCATTGGGTGTGCACAAAAATATTTTCACAAAAGTTCACACCTATTCATAATGTTTGACCTAAAGGAAACCTTGTGAAACATGGAAACAATCTCCAAATTGTGGGACTTGAGCAATGAGATTGAGGCTTTTCAAAAGGTAGGCATTCCTCACCATCAAGATGCACTTAACTACTTCTTTGAAGGAAAATGGAGAAGGAAATGCATGAAATCAAACCACCTAGTCTAATCTAGAGGGGTAATAGATCAAATAGTATGTTTAGTCTTATCTCTGCCTAGAACAAAAATGTTCATCAATATAATCCAAAAGTACACATATTCAATATTTTCTTTAACTCAAAAACCACATGTATATCATAAACCAATATAATGTTATAAGGAAAGAGCTTTACTTTATATCATTCAAAGGTAAAATAGATACAACATACAAGTTGAAGAATAGAGGCAATACATTAACAAAAGGCAAGAAGATATTGCACAACATATTAATGAAAGAAAGAGGTATAATAGAGAAGTATATTCACTCAGAGAAAAAGAAAATTATAGTAGAAGAGTATGCAATAGAGCTGATACAAAATCAGAGAAAATACTAACCCTTGAAAGAGTTGCAAAATTTACCTTTATAGCTTAGGTAGAACTAAGAAGACTTCAACTAAAACCCTAAAAGTCAACCACTATCTTCAAGTTGCAGATAGCAATAACTACTAATCAGAGAAATTTTTGATCAGGTACACATCCATATGGACAAAATCTTATTTTTACATGTAACTAAGGTCCTAAAGGGACAAAAATAGTGGCCACAATGGCTCTAACCAGTAGATGGATAACCATGGTAGTAGTAGAATGAAATATGCACTATCAGGCATCAAGAACACTCAAAAGGAGGTTACAAGAGATCAAAGGATTGTTTTTCATCAATGAGCCACTTAATTTTGTATTGAAAATAGCATCAAGTTAGCTATGCCATCAAGTCAATTGAATTCATAGTCACCCTCACCACATGGCCTTATATCTTTGAAATGTTCTGCAAGATCATCTAGTTTTTCTAACTTCCATGTCAAGCCTATTATGATGTGCTTGCCTTTATATTTAGCTCTTTTGGCCCTTTGCAATAGTCAAATATATATCTTGCTTTAAGTGTGTGATGTTATGAACATTTTTCTGACTAACTACCACTTATCTTTTCAACTTCACAACTACTGAACATGACTGCAAATTAAACCATGTGATGTTGCACTAGCCCTTAACTCAACTATTTTGATTTCATTTCTCAACCTCATTACATATGCCTTTAACTCATAACTTAACCTTGTGAAAGTGTGATTACAAGCCTTTGCCACCTTACAACCATAGCCATGGGTTACACTTAACCATGTGTGATGATGCGATATCTTTAAAACTTAAATGTTGTTTCCACCCCTTGCACCTTTGCAACTTGAACCTTATGGTTTATCTAATTTCAAGTGATGTTGTGATAACACTGACATTAACAACTAGTGTTAACCTTAACACCATTGCAACTTTAATTTTCAATAACCATGTTGACCTGCGAGGCTGCAAAGACATGTTTGAATAGTTGATTGCTCCATCACACCCACTTACTACTTCCTTCTAATAATTGATGTAAAATGATGATAACAATTTTACTACTTTCATCACAACTTCAAAACTTGGAACGCTGAATCTTTTAATGGAGTGATAGCTATTTAAGCTCAACTACATTTATCAACAAGACAACTCCTTCAAAACTGATTACATTGATCTACCACTTAATCGTGCAAAGATTCTATTGGTGTTTTAAAAATACCAAGTAAATAAATACCTGATAACAAGATGTTGATGATAAAATTATTCTAAGGATTAGCTATTTCCTATACTTGGCTAAGAAGTCTTCAGATCTAGACCCAAATTCAACAAAATCATAAATATTTTCAACTCTTTAATCTCTGCAAAACTAAGGCAGGTACACTTGAGGCATAAAATGATTCAAAACTTGATACTATCTTTACACATCATTCATTTAATTACATTCTATTATAATACTCATCCCCTATAGTAGATGTTTGGTCATAATTCTTCTCAGATTTACATGTAGTTCTAGGTAAGAACAACTAACTAAAAGAGAAAGATTAAATACAATCAAGTATTGACCAGCTATGATGCTCTTCATATATTTAAAGTAAATTTGATTTTTATTTTAATATTTTTCTTGATGCTTATCCATGATCTCATCATATGCAAACTAAAATATTTGATCATTGCATCATCTACTAGGATTTGGAGTCTATCCAACTATTTTGACCTAATGGATTGTATTACAATCAATATTATCAACAATATTTTCTAATACTCATTCTTTTGCATATCCTTCTTATTTCCTAGAAATTCTATCATACCACGGAAGCATTTACTTAATTCATTGAATTAAAATAAATATTGAATTGATAAACAACCTATTCTAGTTGCATTAAATTGAACAAGCTTTGCAGTACAACTTGAAGATAGCCAATCAAAAGAAAGGAGACAAGACTCAGAGAAAATAGATATGATGGTGATTCATCTTTGTATTGATTTTCAATGAAAATCACATAACATTTGGAATAAAAATCTATACAACTTAGGACAAGAAAATCTAATCCTTCAAAGTTAATGTATCTTCAAATTTGTAAAGAAAATTCATCTTAAAATTGACATTAAGGATACTAGACCGAATAAAAATAGCAACACAATAGTTCATACCCTTTCTCTAGCCTTGGAACCTCACTTATATAGTATGAGATGCAACAAGCTTTAGGCATAGAAAGTACTGATAACTATCCTTATGATAGAAAGATATTTACAAAAGTTACTATCACAAAAGAAAAAATTGGGTGCAACATAATGATTTGTATCATGAAAATTCATTTTGTTGGGACCACTTCTATTGCACTTCTTTGTTGTTGAGGAGTTTATGATTGGCTTTGATATAGTTATCATTATTCGGATTTTGTAAACAATGGACATGCTTGTGATGAACCTAGTTTTGATAATTGAAAGTTGAGCTTCACTTGTGGTTCTCCATCCAAGTCATCTTATACCAACAAACTAATAGCTATACTTGATTCTCCTATATCCAAGTCATCAATTTGAACCTCTGTACTTTTTGTTTTAATTGATTATCTTTATTTTCTTCTTCTTTAACAAATGTATCAATTTTTTGCAACTCAACTTGTTTCATTTCATCTTCATTAATTTCACCAAGTAATAACTCTTTTGAAAGTACAAAATTTTCCATCCACTTGTCAAATATTTTGTCAACTGGCCAATTAAAACTTAGAATCCCATGTTGTTTCTTCAAAACATATTCTCCTAGTTTATCTATTTCAATAAACTCCTCTCTTAAAGAATCATAAAATATTTGAAATTTAACAACTTCTTCAGTTGTATTTGCCAACCATGCATGTCCTTTTTCATTTATGACTTTATTGAGCCTAAGCCATAACAGATCATCCAATTATGTGCCTCATTCCTTTTTATCTTTCAATTTTTACATTTTATTTAGCACATGAGGGAAAAGTTCAAAGTTTTTTCTCATATATTTCGAAAGATAGTTTATGATTCTCCTCTACAATGAAATTCTTTTATTATCAAATTCAGAGAGATCATTAGTCAAGTCAAAGGCCTTTTCTATTTGCTCACAAGATAGACTGATGACTAAAAAACATAAAAGGGTGACATCCTTGTCTTTGTTATTCCTTTTATTTACAATTTTTTCCAAAGCATCCTCATTAATTTTTACCTCATTCCACATGTTCATTACTTTTGCTAGTTGTTCATAAAAAGTAGGCCAACTAGTTTTGTCTACCAAATATATAATTGTTTTTCTTAATTTGTCTTCATACTAGATATCTAGCTCCACAAGTAATGCCCAAAGTTTTCTCTTTTGCTCTTCAAAATCCTTTGTTGTATAATATTGAGGTCTCTGTGGGGTATCTAACAACTCTATAAGGGAATTTGATTTAAAATCCCCAACTAGAGGATGAGGATAAGTAATTTTAGGTCTGCTAGACTATCCTCAATACTTTATCATCTTATTCTCAAGCTCCATTCTCTTATGTACCTTTTTATTGTAAGCTTCTAGAACCTACTCATATTTTTCTTGTAATTCTAATTTTTTCAATTTCTCCTTCTTGGCTATAGCTAGGGTGAGGTTAGCTATTCCAACATTTAGTTTTATAGCCTCTTCATTTGGGATATCTTCCACCCTCTTAACAATCAAGTTTCCAATCATGCTAGCATCATTAGGTTGAGAGGAATTGGCTCTAGATCCTCTTCTTATAGACCAAATTACCAAGGCAGCATGATCTTCACTAAACTTAGCACCTCTAAACTCTTTTCTCACCTTTTCATCTACACTTAACTTCTTGGTAATAGTGTTAAAAGCCATTACATCTGCAATATCCCAATTTGGAAAGAGCAAAACTATAGATCATTTTATCATTTTTCTTCCCTCTTGAAATTTCTAAATCCTTGCATCATTTTCTCTTTTTTTTGATCTTGTAGAGCCGCCTCTTCCATTTTTGGATGCTCTACCTTCCTTTTATTATACTTTTCTTCAAATTGTTCAATATTTGTTCTCCATGCAAACTAGTAGAAAGCTCTTAATTTGATAAAACTGTCATAAGAAAGAATTTCATGACTAGTTTTTTTACCACAAGGTCTAATTCCCTTCCTCTATAATCAGTAATAGTTAGCTCAAGGCTAGGCATGGGGGGTCCTTGGGGATTCCTTTTGTCTAATTCTATAATAGTGATAAAAAATCCCCCGCAGGATCCTAATTGCTCCATTTTCTCCCTAGTAAGTTTCTTATCATCTATATGCAATGGGGATTGAGTGGGTGTGTATTCTTCTATTTGGGATACTTTTTTTTCTTCTATCTTTTTCCTCTTGGGCTTTGGCACTTCAGGTCTTTCTTCCAAAATAGTACTAGCTGATCCAATTATTTATTTTCCCTTGTCAACTGAATGTTTTTTGTTCTTAGTGATGTTGTAACTAGACCTCCTCTAAATGATCAATCAACCTGATCCTACTATAAAGGTAAAAGATAATTTTTTCATTACTTCTTGGGCCTTGCCAAGATAAGAATTGCTTAAAAAGGTTTACTTTTCATTCATGGCCTCCATAATCTCTAGAAAAGTGGTCATTAACTTATTCATCTTATCTTCTTCTATCTTTGCATTTTTCAAAGGATTATAATCTTTGTCAAAACAATTAATAAATTCTAAAGCCCTAGAATAAACTCTCCATTTCTCCTTTTTGATCTCTTGTTCTTGGAGAGAGAATTCATTTCTTATAACATCTTTAGGGAAGTAGGTTTGATCTATTTTAGTGTTAGTCTTAGCACTCTATCTAAATATTTCAAAAAGGCCTTCACTATCATTGAAATGATCATGAGAGACAACCATTTTGTATGGGTCTAAAAATTTATACAAAAACAACCAACCACCTTTTGTGATTATGAACTAATGAGCAATTGTACAAGATGGGAAAATAAAGTCCCTAGACCAACTAGTCAGTTGTGCTTCCTCCAAACCACCTATTTTCCATTACATCTCACCTATTCCCACCTTAAGAGGTACTTGGTAGGGAAGCACATGTAGAGTTCCTTGGAATCCATATACTCTAAATACCACTGACATAGGGTATGGTATGACATATGACCAATTATGGGAAACTTTCAAACTAGTAGGGCTATCCATAGGCCTGATGAAATCTAGCAATGGCTTAGGTATCCTAGGATTATCCTTTAATAATAGGATCCTCAACCTAGATGCAAATTATCTATCAAATCTCACAAAACTAGCCTCCTCTGCATCCTAGGTCATATCTGCACTCCATAATTAAACTAGAAGAGATTCTCCCTCATATTCTCTTATTCATACCATTTCCTTTTCAAAGAAAGTAACCCCTTTATACAAAAACATATGCATCAATAAAGAATAAAAACCAAAGGTTTTCTCAATTTTTTCCTTTGGAATTCCAATTAGACCTATGTGAATTTCTTCTACTAAAAAGGATGCAAAATCAAAAATAATATCCACACCAAAGGAAGAGATTTATATCATCATATGCATAAACTTTATTGGTACAAATTCTTTTTCATCTTCACCAAAGACCTTACACAAAGTCATGTAGATGTTTATGGCCCAAGAATTGAAAAACTATTTCTTGAAAGGTTCTTTAGTTAATACAATTGTGTTTTGATAATATCACACATGTTAACCTCTTCACCTCTTACTACCAAGTAAGCTGCATGAAGACATCCTACAAGTATTGAATCTATCCTAGATCCATGATTGTACTTATATCCCAAAATCTTCTAGAAGAGTCTTACTCCATCATCTTGAATTTAGTTGACTTTCATGTTTCTCCCATCAAAACATGTGTTGAGATTTTCCTCAAAAAGTTTGTGCACATTCTTAATGTTTACTAGGTTACTACCTTGATTTCTTAGACCTGTGACCTTGTGAATTAGGTCATTGCCAATACACACAATATAATCTCTCAACCATAGAAAATCATCATGCACTCTACTCAAAATTATCCTTGTCCATTCATTATTGTCAAAATTTGTATAGAACATATGATTAACTAGGTTAAGACATTCTAGATATTTATGTTTAGGTTTCAATGACAAGTCATTATTGGATATCTTCTGCAATTCCTTATGAATCTCTAAGTCACCTATGTTTTCAATTTTATAGTGAATGTATCCTCTAATATCTTCAATGTGAAGAACATTTTCTAGAACTTTCAAAAATGCTCCAATGGGGTCATTAATTCAAGAAACAAAGGGGTTTTTCTTGAAATTTTACCTAGTCCTATTGCTCACTTTATCAACTTCTTGTCTTGCCACTCTTGAAAAATTATGCTCAATAATTTAGAAAATACCTCAATTTCGCGTACTAGGGTTTCCGATGGCTTCACATGATTGTAGGCCTCTTAAATTGTTCAAATCTTGCTTCAATCTCACACACAAAATTTGCACAAGAAAATGATGTATGCAAGTTATTTTTCATCCTTTAAATCTTTTTCTATCTATACTTCACATTAAATGCATGTCTACCACTAGTTCAATATACTATCTCTGTGCAACAAAGAGTTTCATCTTCTTATGTATCCTTATCCTAATCTTATTAGGAAATGCACAATTCGCTATAGACTTCTCTCAATGTCTACTACATATTGTCAACTATGTAACCCTTGATACTTTCTCTAACATCAATTATCAATAACTAATACTCTGTCTCAGTAAGAATGCTTAATTCTGGTAAGAAGAGTCACAAACAATAAGTGACTTCATTGTCTTGTCAAGTACATCTTCTATAGCTATATGAGAGCTTTCTAGTTCCTTTTCCTTTACAAATGATTCCTTTAATTCATTTGTCTACTCCTTCATTTATTTCTTCAAACTATCATCATTTCTTCTATTGTTCCTTCTATAATTTTGATTCCTATTTAGGTCTCTTCTATCCATTCAACAAAACTTCAGTGTGTACAAAGTTATCACATAGCTGATATATAGGTACATCCCTTTTCTATTCACTCAGCTTGTCATCAGGTGTTCTACAATTCCTTGCAATGTGTCCAAGATTGTTGCATTTGTAGTAAACAATCTGTCTTCTTTCTCCACTTTCATTATTGTGAGATCTTTTTTTTTTTCTTGCATGATTAATGTTCCTATGCATCCTACTATTTGCATTATCACTATCAAATTTAGGTTTCTTATAATCTACTACATAATGACCATATCCATGACAATTATGACAATAATATTTTGAAATAGGCTTGAAAGAGTTACCTTTGCAATTGGCTTCATTGTCTTGAGGTTCATCACACCAAGAAAAAGATTCCTTTCTTTCTTATCCATATATTGATCAGATTCTTTATCTTTCTCAGAATGAGTGCCATTATCTTTGTCCTTGGGTGTATTGCTTATCTTTTTTAGATGTGTATTGCTTTTAGGAGATTAGGTTCTTTTCTCTCAATAGATTTCTTGGTGGATTGTCCAAGGAAGAATCCAAGTCCAGTGTTATCATAACTGGGTCTTTGTGCACATATTTGTTCTTTAATCTTATCACTGCCAGTATATAATTTTTCAAGTTGCTGGTTGGTTTCTACCAACTCACCTTTCACAATGGTGTTGTATTTTTCTAATTTTTCATACTCTAAATTAATAGATTCCAATTTAGATGTTACCTTGCTTAACTGGGATCTCAGATCTACATTTTTAGCTTTCACTTTAGAGTCAATCTTTCCTCCATTTTTCTTAAGACATAGCTTAAGTTCAACTATCTTGAACTCATGTTTCAGGATATCATTTTCTTTCTTCAAATCTTCAATGTTGTCATCATTGGTTTGATTATTAGGTCCTTTCTATTTTAGGTCATCTATTTTGTTCTTTAATTCACCAATGCAGGCTTTTGCATCCTTGTATCTATCTTTAAGGTGATCTCTTTCATCAGTAAGAAGATCAATCTATTCAAGTGCTTCTTCAAGATTCTTCTTCAATTGTTCCATATCCATAGGGATCTTATTGAAGTTGGTAAGCCTTTTGTTGAATAAGTGTGCTTTGATACTAATTGTTAGAAATAGATAATACTAAGAGGGTGGGTGAATAAGTATTTTCAATCTTTTTATGCACAACTAAATATTATTAATTACTTTAACACATGCATAAGAAAGTCAACTAAAAATGTTGAATAGTATAAACAACCATAGACAATGAGAGATCATAACACCATATTCTGTTAACTAGGGAAATCCTAGCCAAGGGACAACCATGGTGGGGATGAAACCCACTAGATGTTTCACTATATAAAGAATCCAGTTAAGGATATTAACCTTGTTTGGAGTCTATGAATCATGTCTTGAGTCCCTGTTACAAGACTAGTCCTTGTTAGAAGCCTCAACCCTATTAGGAGTTGCTTCAACCCTGTTAGGAGTTGGTGGATCATATACAAATGTGTGCAAGAAGAGCCCACTACCCTAACATGCAACTATACAATGAGATCTTCAAGAAATAAGCATACATACAATTCTAAGATACTTATTGTACTTCATAAATCTTCTAATTGACAATTCTTCATACAAGAGTGACTACGCACAACTTAATTTGCATCATATCTAGCCTAACAATACTTCACATCATTTATCACAATGTCACATTCACTTGTTACTCTCATTTCACAAGATCATATCAACTTAGAAATCATTGATCATACATCATTATCATCTTATTCCCTTCTTTTAACTTTGCAATTGAGGTTCTTTACTTATACCAAACATATCAATAAATTCTTCCTTAGTCATCTCACATAACATTATTAGAGTTGGCTTATAAAGAAATAACAATTAAAAAAGTAAATTAAGTTGTTAAAAAAATTCTGCTAATATACTTTGTGATGTAGAGCCAAGGAGGTAACAACAATAACTTCACAAAGTTGAATGATTTCACAAGGTTCTCTAGGCTTCTTTAAGGCACCTAATGGCTTCACATGCACAATTTTGGAATATACCTTCAACTAACTATTCCAACCCCACAAAGTGTTTTGATAGACTCAAAATGACATGTTTAAATAGGTTTTACAATTTCCAAACCAATTTCATGATTAAACCCAAGTTAGCCTCCTTGACTAGGTTATTCTCTTCTTTGGATCAACAGACCCTATTTTCTTGATTTTTCTCCCAAAATTTCCAAAACACCAAGAAAATAAATATGCTTTTAAGATACCATTTTTGGCATTTTATAACATATCCAAAAATTAGATATGACTCCTTTGCAAAGATTGTACAGAACAGGGTAGTTTGTCTCAAAATTAGGTCTAATTAGGCCACTTTTACAAAGCAAGTACCCTTCAAACTTGCAATCTGACTTAATAATTTTTCATAGTCTCTATTAATGATCTAAATCAAATGGTTCAAGATTATAGGTCTTTTTCACACTCCTAAACACCCAAACTTCAAAATCCTCCTTAAAATGGCTTAAAAACTAGGGCCTGCTTGTTCAAACCCCAAAAATCAATTCCAGAACTTCTCCTCTAGCATTCACCATGAATTTACCTTCCCCTTACTCTTTTTTCCATAAAAATCCTACCTCCTTAAGGTAGATCTTCTGCTGCTACACCTATGGCAGCACTTCCATGCACTTTTCAACCAACTCGCATGGTGTACACCTGTAATTTCACTTCATTTCTATCATGAAAGGGTTAATAACATATTATAAATGTCCATAAGCATCCATCCTATGAGAATCAAGCAAGTACATTCATAGGATGGACCCAAACATTCTAAAAATCCCACAAAACAATAAGAAAGTATCTATTTTCCTAGATAGTCAGTGTTAAATCGGAAAGTATTATCTCTTTAGGACTTCAAAATGTAATACTCATGCAAAGAATAGCCAAGAGAACCTTCAAAACATTGTAGGATCAACCTTGTATTCTATCAATGCCAAAAGAACATGAAAATTAGCCAATTTGACAATAAAACAAGAAGATTTTATTGCCTTCCAAGAATAGTTCATACAAAATCTATACCAATCCCTGCTTGCTATTACAAAATGAATCTAAAGACTTTATAAGGTTTCCATCAACCAATTCCAATTGACCCCCAAATAATCCAAGTATTTAAAATGATAAAAGAACTCAAAAATGACTTTCCCTCCAAAATTGTAAGTGACCGTTTGAGTTTAAATTTCAAATTACAAACTATGACTTCTATGCATATTCTACCCTTCTAACCTATGCTACTAACTTGGAGTTTCTCATGTGACCTTATTAAATGCATCAAAACAAGAAACTACTCCCAACTATCCCTTATGGCTCATTTGGCCATTTTTTACATTATGTTGCCCATAGGGCTTTATCAGGACCTTTGACCTTCAATGTACTTTGTCCATTACAATATGCCATTATTGGCCTTAGAAAGTTCCAATTGACCCTCAAAGAGGCATTTTCTCCATTGTCTTCATCTAGTACCAACGTGTTAATTGTTTTGATAGGTGCCTTTGCACCATACACCCCACCTTGAAAGTAACTCTTGTCCCAAGAGTTAATAAGAATAGTCTTCTTGCCTCCCATCCTTCTAGATGGTCTTCTGCAACTCTTCCTCTGCCTATCTTTATCCTGCATATAAGAATAACCTGCATAATAATCATTATAAACAAAAACATTGTGATGTTTTACCCTCCATGGTAACCTTACTATGTGCTGCTTGTGGATAGTCATGTTTCATCTTTGATAAAGATTCCTTATGTTGTTATGTGAGGTCCTTCTAACCCTACCTTTTATCCTTCATGTATTGTCTTACTTCGTTGGTCACTTTAGTCCCCACCAAGACACCATATGTTACCTATCATCACTCCATGTGCTATCACAACTCCATTTGTTGTCACTGTCTGCTTACAAGTAGAAATTTGAACTCTATCTTGAATAACCTCCTTCTTCACAACCATAAGAGAAGGCTTATGTGGAAGATCTACCACATCATGGTCTCTGTTCCTCTACTCCTACAAATCTAAAAACTCCTTCTTGCTAAAACAAATTATCCTCTCCTTGTCATGACTAGGTAAAGGAGTTAATTTAAACTTCACTCCATCTTTATGCACCATATAAACATTTGATGAACCAAAATGGATAGTGTTCCTTGAGGCTTGTCAAGGCCTTCCAAGGATTACATGATAGCATGTCATTGGAATGGCATCACAAACAACTTGATCGTTATACTCTCCTATGGAGAAATCCACTATCGCCTACTCCCTTACCACAATGTTTTGTGCATCACTAACCCAAGATGCTCTATAGGGTCTATTAATAGGAAATATTTTCAATCCAAGTTTAGTAACTATCTCATAAGACACTAAGTTCTCAAAAGAACCAGAGTCAATTATCATTTTACAAATCTTACCATGGCTAAGGAATTTTTTTTGGAAAATGGATGGTCTACTCTCCTTTTGCTACTGCATTGGTGGTTCTCTTCTCACCATCAAGGATTCTCCTTCCATTTCTAGATCTGCATTACCATGCTTCTATTCTTCTTCTTCACCTTGGGTCAAGGTGACTCTCCTCTCCTCCTCCTTGAAATCCACACCTTTCTCAAGGCACTTGTAGGATTGATGCCCTACTCCTCCACATGTGAAGCATCTACCCATGAAAACACCATTACTTCTTCCACCTCCAAATCTTCCTCCTCTAGAACCTCCCCTTATCTCAAATGTAGACCATTTATCTTTGTATTTGTCTTGATTTCTTGAATTATCAAGTTGACTCCTTCCACATCTTCCTATCATGGAAGATCCTCCTCTACAATTTTGTCTATAATTCCTTCTTTTCAACTTCTCCTCTACCTAGATTGCCAACTAAAAACATTCTCCAAGTGTCCTTGGTACATTCAATCCTATTTCATCCTAAATATTGTACTTGAGGCCATTAATGTATCTAGCCACCTTCTCATATTCATCTTCTACTCCTCCCCAAATACTTAGGGTATGGAATTGTTCAGTATAGGACATGACATCCATATCCCTCTATTTCAAATTGTTCCTTCTTATCTTTATTTGGATTGCTAAATGAGATGGCAAGAATTGATTTCTCACCATGGTCTTCATTCTCTCCCAATCTGAAATCTTATTCAATCCCCTTTCCTCTCTCTCATTTTGAACACTAGTCCACCAAGTGAGTGTTGTTCCTCTCAATCTTTCTTTTGCTACCTTTACCTTCTTCTCTACCTCTATATCTTCAAGATCAAAGTAGTTTTCAAGGGCCTCTATCCACCCTAGCACTTCTTCACTTTCCATTTTACCATGGTATATTGGCAAATCAATATTGTTCTTCCCACCATTACTTTGTACTACCTTAATGATTCTCATAAATATCCTTTCTTCAGGATCATCTATTGTCTCATGCTCTTGCCTTGCATTACCAACTTCTTCTTCTTCATGGTTCTCTCTATGATTTATTCCTCTAACCTATTCTTCTCTAGGTTCTTTCCTTTCCTTTTCTAAGGATTCTATCCTTGAAATAAGCTGCAACCTCTCTCTTCTCATCTATCTTTCTTCCCTCTCTCTAGATGCTTCAAGTTCTCTCCTCTCTCTTTTCTCTCTTGCCAACTCCTCTCTCTCAATTCTTCAAGTTCTCTAGCCATTTGATTGTTAGGAGGCATTTTCACAACTAGTTTTCTTCCTTCCCAAGGGCCAACTCACTAATTCTCTATCTTTCCTCACCAAGAAATCTCTAGACACCTCTTATGTACCTTTCAACTATGGGACACACAAGGAGGAATTAGACACTCCAAGGCTTCAACAAAGGGACCAGCATACTAAGGATGATAAAGACTCCTATAATGATGAAACCTATAAATTATCTATTCCAAAAGATCTTGTTGGTGCTTTGATACCACTTGATGTAGAACCAAGGAGGTATCAACAATAACTTCACAAAGTTGAATCATTTCACAAGGTTCTCTAGGCTTCTTCAAGGCACCTAATGGCTTCAAATGCACAATTTTGGAATATACCTTCAACTAACTATTCCAACCCCACAAATTGTTTTGATAGACTCAAAATGACATGTTTAAATAGGTTTTACAATTCCCAAACCAATTTCATGCATAAACCCAAGTTAGCCTCCTTGACTAGGTTATTCTTTTCTTTGGATTAGCAGACCCTATTTTCTTAATTTTTCTCCCAAACTTTCCAAAACACCAAGAAAATAAATAGGCTTTTTAGATACCCTTTTCAGATTTTTATAACATATCCAAAAAATAGATATCACTCCTTTGGAAAGATTGTACAGAACAGGGAAGTTTGTCTCAGAATTAGGCCTAATTAGACCACTTTTACAAAGAAAGTACCCTTCAAACTTGAAATATGACTTAATAATTTTTCATAGTCTCTATTAATTGTATAAATCAAAGGATTTTCAAGATTATAGGTCTTGGTCATAGTCCTAAACAACCAAACTTCAAAACCCTCCTTAAAATGGCTTAAAAACTAGGGCTTGCTTGTTCAAACCCCAAAACTCAATTCCAGAACTTCTCCTCCAGAATTTTCCATGCATTTACCTTCCCCTTACTCTATTTCCCATAAACATCCTACCTCCTTAAGTTATATCTTCTACTACTACATCTATGGCAGCACTTCCATGCACTTTTCAACCAACTCTCACGGTGTACACTTGCAATTTCACTTCATTTTTGTCATGAAAGGGTTACCAACATATTATACATGTCCATAGGAATCCATCCTATGAGAATTAGGCAAGTACATTCATAGGATAGACCCAAACATTCTAAAAATCCCACAAAATAGTAAGAAAGTGTCTATTTTCCTAGACAATCAGTGTTAAATTAGAAAGTATTATCTATTTAGGACTTCAAACCATAATACTCATTCAAATACTAGCCAAGAGAACCTTTAAAACATTTTAGGATCAAACTTCTATTCTATCAATGCCAAAAGAACATTAAAATTAGCCAATTTGACAGTAAAACAAGAAGATTTTATTGCTTTCCAAGAATAGTCCGTACAAAATCCATACCAATCCCTGCTTGCTGTTATAAAATGACTCTAATAAGGTTTCCATCAACCAATTCCAACCTACTCCCAACTAATCCAATTATTTAAAATGATAAAACAACTCAAAAATGACTTTCCCTCCAAAACTGTAAGTGATCATTTGAGTTTAAATTTCAAATTACAAACTATAACTTCTATGCATATTCTACCCTTCTAACCTATGCTACTAACTTGGAATTGCTCCTAAGACCTTATTAAATGCATCAAAACAAGAAACTACTCCCAACTATCCCTTATGGCTCATTTGGCCATTTTTTACATTATGTTGCCCATAAGGCTTTATCAGGACCTTTGACCTTCAATGTACTGTGTCCATTACAATATGCCATTATTGGCCTTAAAAAATTCCAATTGACCCTTAACAAGGTCTTTGCTCCATTTTCTTCACCTAGTACCAAGGTGTTAATTGTTTTGATAGGTGCCCCTGCACCACTCTGCTCTACGATGTGTCATCACTGCATCACTAATTCCTTGATACTCAAACTCAATTGACTATATAGACATGTGCACCAGTATACATCATCATTATGATGTCATGCATCTCTGGTTAACTGTGCAAGATAATATTCTAAGGGAATATTATATTATCATGAAAATTGTCCTTATGGTGTAACACTATCTAAAACTTAGACAATTTTCTTCAATAAATGAATAGGGATAATTTGCAAAACAAATATGTTGCCATAAATGACAACCATAACTTGCCTTATTTGATTGATTGGACATATTGGCAACACTATCATCTTTGGCTTGTGCACTCTCCTTAGGCACTAAGGACATATATTTTACTATAGTCTCCTCTATTTCTTGCCTAACCTCTTCATAATTGCCTCCCATCAGAAGAATTACTTTTCTTTTGTTCATCTCAATACCCTTCAAAATTTTGTCATATTCTTCTTTTGATCCAAAATCACATTACTTGTTTATTAATGTGATCCTCATATTCAAATCTTCTTCTACTACTCTTCTCTTTCTATTAATCAACCTATTGTTGGAAATAATCAAGACTTGCTATGTTACTAAGAGGGGAGGGGTGAATTAGTAACATAAAAACTTTTGAATAAATTTAGCACATAATAACATAATACATTTATCATCAATAGATCTAATCTACTACAGGCATAGGAAACTGAAAGCACAAAACACTTTGAACACAATATTTGGTGACCCAAAAACCTTCCAATAAGAAAGTAAAACTAGGGTGGGGATGATACCCACAAAAATTTAGTACTGTAGTATAAATTTGGCTAGTTAAGGCTTACATTGATCACTTCTAATGATCTTCCTTGTTAGGAGCAATTTGGACTACTAGATCCATCTTGTTAGAGGATTTACAAACATATAATGAAGTATGCACTCAATAAAGAGATTTAAACCAAAGATTGTTAAGTCTACCCTGTTAAAGGATTTGAATCCAATTCACCAGTTAGAATGAAATAGTAGATCTGCCTTACAAATTTAATGTTGATTTAGATCCTTGAAGTACTTAGCTTTTAGAACTACTCACTTGCATGGTTTTTGTTCTCTTACCAAGCCCACTAGTGGTTTTCTTTACTCTTTTTTTTGCTTGAGGTGCACATTCTTTCTTAACCTTCACTAGTCTTCTTAAATTTCTCTACATAGTAGGTGTTTCCACCCCTAGATGGCTCCTTAATTATTAATAGCTGGTTTTACTAGTTACATTTACACAACTAATGCATACGGTGCAATAAGAGCTTACACACATGGTTGTACCACTGTTACTCTCTTTGAGGGTCATGCTTCTGCAATAGGTATTGCTGCTAACAATTTAGACTACCCACTAGCCTTCATCTCCATCATAATTTCCTTCATCTCATTGAATTCTTATCTTGACAAGCTAGATTCCTTGAGGATGGAATCTATGTCTTTTTCTACTTTCTTCTTCCTCTCTTTGCTATGGAGCTCAAATTTTATTATCCTTAGTCTTTCATCATATGTTCCCCATCTAGGACATTCTACTACTTAGATTTGAGTATGATATGTGCATACCCTTCTATAAATTTTGTGCATAGCTCATAGCCCATAGGCTCAATGAACTTTACTTTAGGTATCACATCTTCCATGAGGTGTTATCTATCTCCACCATGAAGCATTTATCATCCTTATATTTTTCTACCATAGAGGGAGGTATCCTATACCTTAGTCTCATCTCAGACTATACATTCTTCATGATTTTGTCTATATCAATGTATCTAACATTCTCAAGCTTGGATCTATAGCATTAGGTTACCATCTTTATTATGTACTCATTGTTGTCCCAATTAATTACTTTAGGAAACTTCTTTATAACCTAAAAGAACAAATGAGTGAGTAAGGACTCAAATCTAAACACTATGCACTTCATTTTCTTTATCTTTGTAATATTATCCAATAGTTGCAATCTTATAATGTTGCACAAATTCACTTTCCTTCTTTCAACAACCATCACATATGCTACATGAAAAAATGCAACTAGTCTAGAGGTAACCCTTGATCCATGGTTCAACTTGTACTCCAAAATCTTGGTTAGTAGCTTAGCTCCTTTATCCTAAATAGGATCAAATCTCATATTTCTTCTGTCAAACTTGGTTTTTAGGTTTGTCTCAACCATTTTCCTAGCATTTCTCTCATTGATTGGATTACAACCTTCATTATGCAATCCTATGACCTTTTGAATTAGGTCATTGTCAATGACAATTTGTGCATCACCCAATGAGAACATATCATCATGTATTCTATTCAAAATAATTTGGGCTCACTCATGCTTATTGAATTTCGTGTATAACATATACTTCACTAAATTCAAATCTTCAAGGTGTGCATACTCAGAATTCAGGGATAAGTCATTGTTGAACATCTTTACTAAACCTTTATGAATCTTCTCATCACCTATGCTCTCAATTTTGCAATGTATATAACTCCTTATATCTTCTACACATAACATATTTTTTGGAACTTGTGAAAATGCACCTACTGAATCATGTAGTAAAGAAACAAATGGATGTTTCTTGAACTCATACCTTGGTCTATCACTAAAATCATACACTCTCTAACTAGCCATTTCTCTATAACTACAAATATTATAATAAACTAGATTCAATACTCCATAAAATACCTCAAATTCACAATTTAGGGCTTCTACAACTTTTGGCTTCACAAACTTTACTTTGCACTTTAATATTTCTCAAATCACTCTTCAATTCCCTCAAGAAACTTTGCATGAACAAATGGTAGATAAAATCTTGCTCGCAATTGTTAAATCATTTCAAATTACACTATGCATTAAATGTGTATCAACCACAAACTCAGAATAATGTCTTTGTTTACTAGTGACCTTGTTCTTATAATTCTTGCTTACGGAAATCATATCAAGACTTGCCCACTAAACCATAGCTTCCTCTCTATGTCTTTACCTTATGTTAATTGTGTAATCTCTAACTCACTCTCTAACATCAGTTCTAACCAACTAATGCTCTATTGGTTCTGTAATAGCTTAATTTAGATCGGTTGGGCCATAAACAATCCATGACTTCAACTTTCCATCAAGTGCATCAAGGAATTTCTCTTCCAATATTACATGTGAACTCTCTAGATTACAAGACATCACAAATACTTCTTTGAATTCCTCAACATGTTCCCTGACTACTTTTTTACTGTTGTTTCCTCCATTTTTATTCCTTCTATCATTCTTGTTGTTGTTTCTTCTATGATTAGGGTTTTTATTGAAGTTCCCTCTATCCATTCTATAGAATCTTGTTGTGTGTCCAAAGTTATTGCATAATTAACATACAGGCACATTTCTCCTCTAATTTCTTCCATTCTAACTTTTAGGTGCTCTTTAATTTCTTAAAATGTGTCCAATATTATTACATTTGTAACAAACAAACTACTTTCTCTCACCATTAGTTTTTTCTCCATCATTAGATCTACTTTGAGATCTACCTCTTCCATTACCTACAGGTTTAGTATTCTAAAACATTCTACTATTCTCATTATTATCAACAAATTTAGGTTTCTTACATTCTACTCCTTTATGTCCATAACCATGACACTTATAAAAAAAGAAATTACTAATAGGTTTAAAATACTTACCTATGCAATCTCTCTTCATATGTCCAACTTTATTACATGTGTAGCATCTATTGAAAATGATTGATTAATTTTGTATTATCTTGGATGTTACACAAAATGTCATATCATTGCCAGTCAGTGTTGTGTCACACTTAGTAGATTATGCTTTAGTCCTTCAACCCAATAATCATTATCACATCTAAGTTCATATTTTATTTCTAAAATAGAAGAAAGATGGCTATGGTATAAAAGGTTATGTCATGTAAACTTTGATAATATAATTAGGATAAGAAAGAACAGAGTAAGAGGTATTCCTAGTCTATGGAAACCTAATATGGGTCTATGCAAAAATTGTCAAATTAGAAAGATGGGAAAGATTCATTTCAAAAGAAAGAACTATCTTTTAGAAGAACTCTTGGAGTTGGTTCATGCAGACCTTTATGGACCTATTGGAATAGACTTATAGTGGAGATAAGTACTTTTTTTTTATGATTATTCTAGAATGATGACTATAATGTATCCAAAAGAAATGTTTGAAGCATTTCAAAAATTTTAGTGGTATTTGGCAAAAGTGGAGAAAGAAATTGTACATAAGGTTTCCAAAAATGATGATTCCAAAGAGGTAGATCATACCACATAAAGATCAACGATTGAAAAATTATAATATGTAGTGCACACAAGGCCTGATATTGAGTTAGAAGTTGGTATGGTGGAAAGGTTCTCAAAAAATCCTAACAAAAATCACATCATGGAAATCAAGAGAATCATGAGTTATTAAAAAGGTACAAAAGACTATGGATTATGGTACAAAAAAGGAGGCAATTCGGATTTGAAAGCATTCACAAATGTTGATTGGTCAGGAAGTGTTGATGACAGAAAAAACACCAGTGGTGGAGTGTTCTTTCTTTGTAAAAGAATAGTATCTTGGACAAACAAGAAGTAGAATTGTATTTCTCTATGTACAATAGATACATAATATGTGGTAGCAACAGTAAGTTGAACCAATATCATTTGGTTCAAGTAACTATTGGTGGGTATGAAGATAGAAATCACGGACCTAGTGATTATATTCTATGATAACACCAATGTAATTAATATATTAGAGAATCATGTGACACATACCAAAACCAAGCACATTGTTATGAAATATCATTTTTGAGAGAATTGGTACAATATAAAGAGATAAGATTGGAATATGTGAATACTAAAGAAAAAATTGTAGACATATTCACTAATCCATTATATAAGGATGTATTTTTGTATCTAAGAGGTAAGTTAGGGGTCATTCCCCTATCTGAAGCTCACTAAATGAAGTTTAGTGGTGCATCAACTAGAGTATGTTAAAGATCAAAAAGTTGATGGAATATTGACAAAGGCACATTTCAAATAGATCAGTAGATAAGATGCTTTGATATTCACCAAATATTGTCTTTGGCATAAGATGTCAAAGAGGAAGAAGTTTTCTATCATATCTCATAGAAATTTTATAAAAAGGGAGAGTATATATTTCTAGAGATGTCAAAGAGGGAGAACTTGTTCTAATATCAAAGAATAGAAGTTTTCTATTAGAAGAAGATGTTAAAGACATAACTTTTCTAATAGAGGGAGAAACTAAAGGCAAAGAGAGTTCTCATGGATGAGAATTAGAATGAAACTAGGAACATGTTCCTTACTTTATTATTTCTCTAAGAATTTCATTATATTAAGACATGTTGTGTTGCATACAATGCCAAAGAGGGAGATTATTGAAAACAACTAATTAATTGTGTATTTTCTTTGATGTTATACAAAACGCCATATCATTGCTAGTTAGTGTTTATCTAGCTCACTCGAGAAATAAAGATAGTTTCATATATCTATCGAGCATTCCATAGTTTTCCAAGTTTAGAAGACAATGTCTAGCAAGGTTGGCTGACAAAGGATTTTCTTATTTTGGTATATTAAGTTCAATTGATTTAATTGTTGGTTCTGGCTGACTAGGGAGATGAATAGTAAGTATTCTAAGTTTTATTCAAGTTGATTTGAAAATGTGTAAGATATAAATATAAGGTCAAGTTGAGAATTAAATGTGTGGAACATAATAGAAGATTTGAGGATGCTTAGAGGAAGTGAATTAGAAGGATAAGAAAAATATCCTTGTTGAGTTGCAAAGATACATTTTATTAGAAAGGATCAAGTATACAAGATTGAATTAAGATCTATAATCAACAATTCAGTTGCATCATAAATTAGGTCATCTCATTTTCACTTTCTAATCATTGTAGTAGTGATCTAAATCTCTTAACAGAGTTGGATTAACATCTATTTGTAAATCCTCTAACAAGGTGGCATTTCCATTTGAAGTGTCTTAAAGACCTCTAACAAGGCCACTCCTAATAGGGTGAGAAAATCCTCTAATAGGGTCACACCTAATAGTGTGTTTTGTAACCTTTAATAAGGTTGGCTCCTAACAGGGTGTTAGTGAATAGATTTTCCTTTGAAGAAATACATGCAAATTTGACCATAAATGCTCGAGTGAAAGGACAAACTAACACCAACAGCTAGATAGGTTATCATGGAATTGATAACCTTCCTTTGAATTTTATCAGGTACAACTCCCTGTATAAGATATTCAGTGAATTGAATGTGGATGCTTTTAACTAGAAAGCATAAAAGGATATCAAACATCTACTCGTAAATATAATGTAGATGTGAATACCTATACTACTACATGAAAAGATAATAAATAATAGTATATGATGCAAGGTTCATTTGCTAAACACTATAGTGCATAGTAACAATGGAAATATGTTTTTCGTTCTCTTGAGAGAAATAAAAAACCAAATCCATTAAAGATATTTGAACTGATAATGTACCAAGAAAACAATAGTATTGAAATGTAACTCAGAGAAAATTGAAGATGACACAAAGTTCATGATCAGTGGAAGGAAAATATACCATAATCAAAATTTTGATATATTTAACCTTCAGCCTCCTTTCCCTGACTGTAAAAGATTCACAAAGTACCTTCTACAAATTACAATCAAATCACTATTTCAAGAAAGATAGAAACTCCCTTCACAATATTACATCAACTATCAAAATCCTATCTCTATCTCAGGCACACAGTTCTGAGAAAGAAAAAAAAGAAATAGCCCATGCTCTACCTCTCACAACCTCTCAAGAAAATGGAACAATTTTTGCAAAATCTTCTTCCCTGCCTGGAGCCCAAAGTCTGCAGTTTGGAAGAAGGAAGAATGGGACCCTATACTCACTTTCTCTCCCCCTCTTTATTCTTCTCCCTGTCAGTTTTAATTTCCTTTCAAGTAACTTATTCATGAAAACCTCTATTATCTGAAATCATCCTTCCTTTTAACTTTTAACCTTCCTTTTAATAGGAATAAGAATTAAAGTTTATGAGGACACATGTATTCTCCGACAGGTCGCATATATCTGATGTCTCATCAGATCCCCCTTTTGATAATATGGAGAGAAAAAATAAGAATACCAATGGTGCATACCCGTATACCAATAATTGAAATAATACCAATATTTTAAAAAAGTGCTAGCATTTGACCCCTTGGCATATAAATAGCCATATTATGAGAATCAAAATAATGACAATAGAAGGAATAATGCTTTTTATCTTCATATTCTAGAACCACATTTTCCTATGTATCTGATTACCACCTCTCTGAAAGTCTTCTGCCTTAGTCCAAAAATTATCTGCCCTATTTACCATTACAAAGATCATCTTATCACAATCAATAACCTTGTCAATGTTTTCCATCATGACACCTTTAACCTCTGCAACCTAAGCTTTCACTCCAGAAATCCTGGTTATCTCTTTCAAAATGTCTTAGCAAATGGATCACAGCTTGGATTGAATCCATACATTCTTGTCATCGATACCTATCGCTTTGAATGGGGAAATGATATAAATTCTACTCAAGTACTCGCCAAGTGCTCAACTTCTTTCCAAAAATGTAGACAGGTTCCCTTAACCTGAGGCTAGGAGCATTTAATTAGATTTCTTTAATAGGCGATATGCCAAATCTCTCATACGTATTGTGTATGTTTCAAAGTCCATATTTTTGTTGAACTAGATAGTCAAACTGTGATCAACTTTCAAATTTTAGCATGGGAGTTATCATAGTCTTTCACAGCCTAGTTGAAATGTTGGTCCATGAGTGTAATCTATAGAAATATCTTTTAAATAAGTCATCTGACCATACAATATTCAGGACTGACCATTCCATATAGTTGAATATGCATTCCTCATTCGAGAGAGTCATATTGTAGCAATCCCAATTGCGCAGATTGTATTTTCATCAACATCCTTTGCACCATGACTTCATTTGCAATATAACCATCTTCCTCCCAACTAATTAGCTCCACATAACAATTAAGGAGTGGAGGGTCAACACAACTGGCAAGTGAATCATCCCATTCTGTAAAAGTCATTCTCGAGAGTGAACCACAAACATGACCACCAAGAACAACTCGTATCTTTCTGAAAACCACTTTATCCCATAGAATCTTCCCTAAGATGATCTAACATCATTGGTACTATAGTTTTATCCTCCATGTTGACATACCCAAGCTTGCATTATCCCCATTTTCAATTTGAATAACTAATTTCAAAACTATCTTTCTTTTACCCAGACTTTCTATCAAATTATTGTCAATAAGACATGCTGATGCAAGAGGCTTTCTTGCCTTCACATCCCATATGCATGAATAATAGAGTTTGGGTACTTAGCAATACAATTCATATATCCCTTTTGGCACAAGCTTCTTGCATTCATGGCTTAGTAATATATATGATGTCGCCAACAATAGAAATGAAGCTCAGTTTCTATATATTCTAGTTCAAGCTTCCATATATAAGAATAGACTCATTTATTTGAGTTTGGGCATCATATGACAAATATTTGATTTGTTAAGGGGCTTCATTTTTTTCTAGAGTTTTCACATCTGCACATGTTCTTTTACTTTTCTCTGTGGGTTAGACTCTTTCAATCACAAAGTCGGCACCATTAAATTGAATCCCTCCTAAATTTCATCAATTCTAAATTTGGCTACCATATCAATGTCCAATCTAGGGTATCTCACATTTACTATTCCCCATTTGAAGTATTTTCCTCACTTGCCAGTGAATGTGCATACTGTCAATCCCCTTAGCCACTCTTCTGGAACAATGGCAATGTCTTCATCAAATATATCCTTGATTATTTCTCATGATCATCCAATGAGGGTTGAATCAATAATATAAAATTTTGAAGTAATAACTTTAGAGTACGGCCATAAACTAGCCCTGTGTTTCCATTTGGAACCATTTATTGCCAAGAGAAAATCAAATACTAGCTGATAAAAAGGCAAGTCTACTAGCTATGTTGATGCTTCAAATACATGCATCTACTGCCAGAAATTGCTTTCCTTGTCAAATGTAGAATCATTCAACACTCAATTGATAGTGGAAAAAACTCACAGATGGGATAGCTTCCTTGATCTAAAATTTAACTTTGATCTACATCCTTCAAAGCTAGACTTGAAGGCTGATCAGTGGATTTGTGTCTGAACTCATATTCCAAGTCTGACAATGGTGCTCATCTGAAAATGAAGTTGGGACTTGAGTTTTTCAAACTCAAACTCTTGAATTCTTTGAACTTTACTATTTGAACTTCAAGGTTGAAATTGGATCCTAGTATTGTACTAAAAGTAGATTATGAACTTCCTTGAACCAACTGATTTATATTTCAAACCACTTTGAATTAGTAAAACTTTGCTTGTATTGAACCTGTAGGATGGGTTACCTAAACCATTGAACCACTTTGAACCACTTTGAACCACTTTGAAATGAGGTTCAAAGTAGTTCAAAAACAAAAATTTCAAGTTTTAGAACTATGCTCATATTGGGTACTAACATAGGGCTCACTTCAAAAGAGTGAAAAACAACAACTAGTTGCAATTGGTGGTTTTTCGCAAATTGAGTGGTGTCACTTGTATTCATGGTATTTCTTTTATGTGCTTGCAAATAAGCTAAATAGGGATAATCATAGATAATATCTTATGATTTTTATGTTAAGAAGTTGCTAATTTATTTCAGTGTTTACCAAGTTACAACATTTTCTGTATAAATTAAGTACATGTGTGTTTGTCAAGTTACAGTAGAATATAGTTTAATCAAAGTTTTGTATTAACATCTAAGGGATTTGGGATTATTTTTGTGGCAACTAATTCACCCCTACCCTCTAAGTTACTCCTCTCATATCTCCAACAATATCTACCTTTGAATTCATGTCTTACCCCTTTGGATGAATCATCTTTCCTAGGTTCTTTAACTTACTCTATTAATCTAGGTTCAACAAATTTCTCTGTCAATTCAATTCTGTCAACTTCATTAGACCACTTAAACATTTCATTAAAAATTTATGTTATATAATCTAGTTGGTGCATATAAATCTAGTTCCAAAACATTTAAGAGTTTTAATCAGGTCATTCAAGATAGAATGCATTTATTGATCAAAATGGCACTATACTTGTTTTGTTACAAAATCTTAGACATGGTTCGAGATGGAGCCCATTTCAATAAAGGTTTTAGAATAGTCTAGGGTCGTCAAAAAGTCCATTTGTAAAGGCTCAAGGTTCATTTGGTGTTCATGTAAACCATGAATCCTTAGAGACCTATAAGGGCTAAATTAGGCTTAGGATAAGGAATAAAAGTCTGAAAGGTTGGAAAAGACCTTAGAATAGGTTTAGATGTGTCTTAAGAGTCTTAGGTCTTCTTTGGTTTAAAAATTGTAAAATGCAACTTTCAAAAGTTGCCAATTAGGAAGGAGGAAGTTTGAATCAATTTCAACTATTTCTAAGGTAGTTAATTGACAAAAAAATCTTATATATGTATCATTCAACCTTCCCCAAATAACAGGTTGATTTTATGTATGGATTTTGCAAGTATCAATAAAGATTACTAGTTTTTTCGCTCAAAATTGCTGCATTTTCACCTCCACATGTGTTGTATAGATTGGTAAGGAAGGTTGAATGTTCAAAGGAGAAACTTGATTGAGTTATCTATCCTATGCAATTGATTTTAAGTTTATTGGTTATTCCTAACCAAAGATACAACAATTTCAAAAAAAATAGTCTAGAAACCCTAGGTTCAATAGGGTTTTGTGCAAATGGACGTATAGTTCTCAACTATATGATTCAAATGGCACAAAACATAATTAAAATGGTAGCCCTAGGAGTTTTCTTAAAGATTCAAAATGTTGGAGTTGAAAAACTAAAGGGAGATAATTATACTTGCAAGCCCTAGGCCAAATATTGGCATGTATTTGGTCTAAAATTGTAAGAATTTGAATTGTTAGCTGTGTATGTGAAGGAAAGAAACCAAGTGAAAGTGGATTTGGTGTTAAATTAACCACTATAAGAGATCCTAATCCTTACATCTAATTCATGAACCCATTCTTTTGGTCCTCCTTTGAAAACCAAGCTTTTTAGGGCCCCATTAGGTCTCTATACTTTGGTGGATCCTTGGAGTGCTAAAGTGAATCAACTTTTGGTCTTGGGATATGTTGTTAAGGTCACTAAAATAATCAAAATCCATTAGTATTTCAGAGGTTGTGAAGATTTTTGGAGTTAAAACATTGTAATTTCAAGTTTTTCCTTGTAGCTCTATTTTTCAAAGTTGTTGTTTGGTCACCATTCTAAGTTGTGGGTTGTGTTGTAAGGATTGGTTTGAGGTCCTAGAGGTTGGGAGAAGCCCTAGTAAACACCTAAAAGTGTTAGAACCCTTGTTGAGTCCTTTTAGAGGTTATTGGTGATTTGTGCCTAGTTGCTTAAGGGCAAGGAAAGTGCATCCTTCCACTATGCCACTCTGCACCATGTGGTATCATAGCCTGTAGTTGGATCTTGTGGAAAGCTTTTTGTGAAAAAAGGTTAGAAGGTGAAGAAGGTGAGAGGGAGATCCCTTTCAGGCTCATTAATGTTGAATTGGCCAAACTTTTGAAAGAACAAATGGTAGAAAGTAGAGCAATGAGGGAAGAAAATAGAAACATAAAGAGGGAATTGGAGAAACTCAAGGGTAAGATGATAAAAGGAGATGATAATGAATCAAAGGAAGAGGAAGTTTAAAGGGATCCCTATGAGGAGGATAATCGAATGGATTAGAGACCACTCTTTCAAGCCTTGGAAAGGGTAGGGGTGAAAGGAGGAGACTTGCCTACTTTTCATGGAAAACTGAACCTAGATGAATGCATGGATTGGTTGGAGGCATTAGACAACCTTTCTAGGTGTGATCAGGTCCCTACAAGTTAGATATTTAAATTGGAAAAGACAAAACTCAAGGGCCCTACCCTTAGTTGGTGGAACTTTTTGCAAAGTGAAAGAGAAGATTAGGAAAAGGAGTAGATCAGCACATGGAAGAGGTTGAAGGTAGAAATTAGGAAGCAATTCATCCTTGAGGATTATGAGGTCTTAATACATTAGAAGTTTCATAATCTCAAGCAAAAGGATATGGATGTTGGTACATATACCCAAGAGTTTCATAATTTGACTCTTAGGGAAAAGGTGTATGAGAACAACAAAAAAAAGTTGGCAAGGTTTATAAATGGCTTCCCTGATTTCCATTGATTTAGTTCATCAATGTTTCAATTTGGCCTTGACGATTGAAGAAAAACAAAAGAGGAGAGGAGATTCTAGTTTCAATAGGGAAGAGGAAATAGTTTCAGAGGAAGAGGAGGAAGGTTCCAAGGGAAAGGTAATCAATCCAAGGAAGAAGGAAAGAATCAAAATACATAAAATGAGAGTAGTAGTAGGGGTAATTTTAGAGGAAGAAGGCCTAATAATAGTAGAGGAGGTGGAAATGGTAGAGGAAGAGGAGGTGGTGTTTTCATTGAGAAGTGTTTTACATGTAATCAAATTGGACATCAGTCCTTTAGATGCCCTCAAAAACTTGGAGACAATCCTAGGCAAGGAGATAGAAGAGTCTAATTGCTACAAGAAGAAGAGGATGGCTAAAGCGTCTCCTCCTACCATTCCACTACTTCTAGACCTATAGATCTAGAGATTGGTGAATTCCTAATGCTACAAAGAACACTTTTGAAGGTGTCCAACCCCATTGAACCACCACAGAGGAAGGCCCTATTCCAAACAACTTGCAAAGTCAAAGGCAAGGCATGTAAAGTGATTTTAGATTCTAAATCAACAAACAATATAGCATCTAGGGAGATGGTTAATAAGTTAAATTTGCAAAAGATACCACATCCTTGTCCCTATAAGGCATGTTGGCTTACTAAGGAGAAGCAAACTCTTTTCAATGAGCAAGTATGGGTAGAGTTTACCATAGGAGAGTATGTAGACAAGATCCTTTGTGATGTCATAGATATGGATGTTTGCCACCTCTTACTAGGGAGACCATGATAGTATGATGTCAAAGCCAGGCATGATGGGGAGACCAATGTGCATACTATAACCAAAGGAGGCATAAAAAATGGTGGGAGATTGTTGGTCTTAAGGAAGTAAGGGATCTTCTAAAACAATATCATGGGATTATTGTAGATAATATTCCAACTTCCTTGCCACCTAAAAGATAGGTTAGCTACTGTATTGATCTTATCCCTAGTGCAACATTACCTAATAAAGTTGCATACAAACTGACCCTAGAACAAAATGCAAACATAGCAAGGTAAATTGAAGATTCATTGTCTAAAGAGCTGATTAAGAATAATGTGAGTGCTTGTGACATTCCTATAGTTCTAGCCCATCAAAAGCAAGGCACATGGAGGCTTTGTACAAATTCTAAAGCAATTAAAAAAATCACTATAAGATATAGATTCCCAATGCAAGGAATGGAAGACCTTTTGGATTGCCTAGGTGGAGCAAACTATTTCTCAAATGTGGACTTGAAAAGTGGGTATCATCAAATTAGAATAAGAGAGGGGGATGAATGGAAAATAGCTTTTAAAACCATAGAAGGTCTTTATGAATGGCTTGTAATGCCATTTGGGCTATCAAATGCACCTAGTAACTTTATGAGGCTCATGAATGAGGTCCTCAAGCCCTTTTTAAACAAATTTGTGGTTGTCTATATTGATGAAAACCTAATCTTTAGAAAAAACAAATAAGAACACCTAAGGAATATAGACCAAGTCCTAAAGAGGTTACATGAAGAAGGGCTTAAGATAAACCTTGAAAATTGCACTTTCATAAAGAAAGAACTCATATTCTTGGGTTTTGTTATCTCTAAAGACTACCTTAAAATGGATCCATCCAAAATAGAAGCCATTCTTAACTGGCCACCTCCTAAGAACTCATCAAATTTCAAGAGTTTCCATGGACTTTGCAACTTTTATAGGAAATTTTTTAAGGATTTTAGTGGGGTTTGTGCACCTATAATAGACACAATAAAAGGAGGGAAGAAATGTCAGTTTGTCTAGACTAATGAAGTAGTAGTAGCATTTGAAACACTCAAACAAAAGATAGCCGAAGCACCCATCTTAAGTTTCACTAATTTCAATAAGATCTTTATAGTAGAGTGTGATGCTAGTACTAAAGCCATACAAGGATATTTGAGTCAAGAAGGTAGGCCATGGCCTTTTTTAGTGAAAAATTAAATGATGCAAAGAAAAAGTATTTAGTATATGATCTTGAACTATATGCAATGGTAAAATCACTAAAAAGGTGGAGAAATTATCTACTTCCAAAAGAATTCATTGTATTCACTAACAATCATGCTTTAAGTTTCTTGAACGGGCAGGACAAACTTAGTCAAAGGCACATTAAATGGATGGAATTTATGAAGGCTTATACCTTATCCATTAAGCACAAAAAGGTCACATTCAATAAGGTTGTTAATGCCCTAAGTAGGAGAAACCTCATGGTGTAAAGCATAGAGCTTGAGAGTGTTGGGATCTTTGCCATGAAGGAGATGTATCCAAATAATGATGATTTCAAGGAAATATATGACATGTTAGGAAATGGGAGACAAGTATCATACTAATTTTGTAGAATACCTCATTCAAGATGGGTTTTTATTCAAAGGTGGGCAACTTTGTGGGCCAAGGGGGTCTTGCAGGGGAAGCATAATTAAGGAGAAGCATTGTGGGAGCATGTCAGGGCATTTTGGCTTAGATGAGACCCTAGAACAAGTAAAAAGATTTTACTACTGGTGTAAAATGTAGTCAAAGGTTAGAAAATTTGTTGATAGTTTTTTGATCTACCAAAAATAAAAGGGACACACTTCCAATGTAGGGTTATATACTCCTTTACCCATACCATGCAAACCTATGGATTTTTTATTAGGATTTCCAAGGACTAAATTAGGGCATGATAGAATCTTTGTAGTTGTTGATAGGTTCTCAAAAATGGCACAATTTATACCTTGTAGAAAAACACATGATGCATCTCATATAGCTGGCCTATTCTTTAAGGAAGTAGTTAGATTACATGGCCTACCTATGTCCATTATATCAGATAGGGATCCTAAATTCCTAGGGAAATTTTGGAGGAAATTATGGAAGAAACTAGGGACAAACTTGAACTTTTCAACAACCTATCACCCACAATCTAATGGGAAAATAGAGGTGATTAATAGGTCTTTAGGTAATTTGTTAAGATGCCTAACCCAACAAAATGGAGGATCATGGGACACAGTCTTGTCTTAGGTAGAGTATTCATACAATGACTCAGTAAACAAGAGCATAGGCTTGACCCCTTTCCAAGTTGTGAATGGAAACCATCTAAGGGGTATTCTAGAACTAAGAGACATTAGAGGTATGGAGAGGAAAAGTGCACAAGCACAAGATTTTGCACAAGTCATGAAAGATATACAACAACAGGTAAAGGATAGATTACAAATGTCATCAGCAAAATATAAGGAATAGGAAGATAAAAAGAGGAGATATCTTCAATTAAAAGTGGGTGACTTGGTCATGATAGACCTTAAAAAGGAGAGGCTACCAAAAGGATAGTATACTAAGTTGTTAATGAAGAAAGTAGGACCTTTCAAAGTGCTCAAGAAATGTGGAAACAATGCATACAAGATTGATCTTCTAGCAGACATAGGGCTCTCTCCCATTTTTAATATTTCTAATCTTTATGGATATAAGCCACCTACTAATGTTTGTGATGTAGGAATAGGTCATAAAGATAGTACTGATGTTTCTTAGTTGCCAAAGGTAACTAAACCTTAGATTGAATGCATCTTGGACAAGAAGGTTACAAAGAAAACAAAGATAGGCACCTATTATTCCTATCTAGTCAAATGGAAAGACACATCTAATGAAGATGCCACTTGGATGACTCAAATAGAGATTGAAAAGGCAGGGTATTAGTTGAACACAATACCAACTCAAGGGACTTGATTTCTTCAAAGAAGGTTAGTATAGTGCAAAGCACTCTAGTTCCAAAACATTTAAGAGGTTTAATCAGGTCATTCAAGAGAGAATTCATTTATTGATCAGCATGGCACTATACTTGTTTTGGTCTAGAGTCTTAGACATGGCTCAAAAATGAGCCCATTTCAACATAGGTGTTAGAATAGTCTAGAGTCGTCAAAAAGCCCATTTGTAAGGGCTCAAGGTTCATTTGGTGTTCATATAAACCATGAATCCTTAGAGACCTATAAGGGCTAAAATAGGCTTAGGATAAGGAATTAGAGTCTAAAAGGTTGGAAAAGACCTTAGAATAGGTTTATATAGGTCTTAAGAGTCTTAGGTCTTCTTTGGTTTAAAATTTGGAAAATGCAACAAAAGTTGCTAAGTAAGTTTTGCTTTAAAAGTTGCTAATTAGGAAGGAGGAAGTTTGAATCTATTTCAACTATTTATAAGGTAGTTAATTGACCAAAAAAAATTATATATGTATCATTCAACCTTTCCCAAAGAACATGTTGATTTTATGTACGAATTTTGCAATTATCAATAAAGATTACTGGTTTTTTCGCTCAAAACTACTACATTTTTGCCTCCACACGTGCTGTATAGATTGGGAAGGAAGCTTGAATGGTTAGAGGAGAAAATTTATTTATTTATCTATCTTATGCAATTTATTTGAAGTTTATTGGTGATTCATAACCAAAGATACAACTATTTCTTTAAAAATTGTCTAGAAACCCTAGGTTCAGTAGGGTTTTGTGCAAGTGGATGTATAGTTCTCAACTACATGGTTCAAATGGAAAAAAACCCAATGAAAATGGGAGCCCTAGGAGTGTTCTTATAGATTCAAAAATTTGGAGTTGAAAAACTAAAGGGAGATAATTATACTTACAAGCCCTAAGCCAATTATTAGCATGTATTTGGTTTGAAATTGTAGGAATTTGAATCAATTGTTAGTAGTGTATGTGAAGGAAAGAAACCAAGTAAAAGTGGATTTAGTGTTCAAATAACCCCTATAAGATATCCTAAGCCAATTCATGAACCCATTTTTTTGGTCATCCTTTATAAACCAAGCCTTTTAGGGCCTTATTAGGTCTGTGTACTTTGGTGGATCCTTGAAGTGTTGGAGTGAATCAACTTTTGGTCTTGGGATATGTTGTTAGGGTCATTAAAACTCCTCAAAATCCATTAGTATTTCAGAGTTTGTTAAGATTGTTGGAGTTAAAACATTGTAATTTCAAGTTTTTCCTTATAGCCTTATTTTGCAAAGTTGTTGTTTGGTCACCATTCTAAGTTATGGGTTGTGTTGTAAGGACTGGTTTGAGGTCCTAGAAGTTGGGAGAAGCCCCTAGTAAGCACCTCTATGTGTTAGAACCCTTGGTGAGTCCTTTTGGAGGTTATTGGTGATTTGTGCCTACTTGCTTAAGGGCAAGGAAAGTGCATCCTTCCACTATGCCACTCTACACTACTAGTTGTATCCTAATCTCATATTTCCTTGTTGAATTCTCTATCCAAGGCTTGTCTTTTCATAAGAAGGTCTTTTGTGAAATATATGTTCGTTAGTTTTCTCAAAACTTGTGTAATTTTTTTATAACTATTATTTTTCTTGTGTCAACTTTCCTTGCACAATGATGTTATAACTTTCCAATTTCACATGCTCTATCTTACTATAATCTAATTCAGATGTCACTTGACTCAATTGGGATCTAAGGTTTGCATTCTCATATTTTAGATCAGGTTCACTCTTATTTCCACTAGTCTTAAGACTCAAATTTAGTTCAACAATTTCCTACTCATGTTTCAAGATCTCATTCTCTTTCTTGAGATTTTTTTATTTCATCATTAATACTAGTCTATGAAAAATGTTCTTTGCCAGATTTAAGATCATCAATTTCATCTTTCAGTTTGCCAATGTAAAATTTTTCATCTTTATACCTATCTTTTAAGTTATCTCTCTCTTTACTAAGAAGATCAATCTGTTCAAGGGCTCCTTCAAGATTCTTCTTCAATTATTCCATATTCATTGGGATCTTACTTAAGTTGTTAAGCCTCTTCAAAGTAACTGGGCTCTAATACCAATTGTTAGAAATAGATAATACTTAGAGGGGGGGTGACTCAGTATTCTACAAACTTTTGCCCACAACTAAATATTTTTAATTACTTTATAACTTGCATATGAAAGTAAACTAGCAATGTTGAACAGTAAATATAACCATGCACATAGAGAACTCATAACACCATTATTTTTTAACTAAGAAACTCTAGCCAAGGGAAAACCCTGGTGGGGATGATAATTATTGGATAATTCATTAAATAATAGGATCTTGTTAAGGATATTAACCTTGTTAGGAGTCTATGAAGTACATATAGTGTCTCAAGTCCTTGTTAGAGGACTAGACCTTGTTAGAAGCCTCAACCCTATTAGGAGCTACTATAGACCTATTAGGATTTAGTAGAACAATTATAATGCATGCAAGAAGAGCCCACTACCCTAACATGCAATTATGAAATTCAAATCCTTGACAAGATAGGTATACATATAATACTTGTTTTGCTGATGTAATTCACACTTTCTCTAATCTTACATTAAATTTTACATTACATAAGGCTCGTAGATATTTCTCACAATAGTTTGCATGTCACATCTAATCATGCAACTTCCTCCAATATCTACACAAGATAAGATTTTTACTTATACCTTGCACAATCACAAAACTCTACACTATCAACCTTCATGTCTTCACATGCTTGACATAATATAAAATAACTTATGGAATAATATCCACATAGTCAGCTCAACACAACTTAGTAATTATTTTATAACCAAAATAATTCCTAAATTCATACAGCTCTATTTATTGTTATGCTCTATTTTGTATTGTTAAATACTTGCACTATTAATCTTAATATAACTTGCATTTTACTATTTGTACACACATGCACACTGGTACACATCATCCTGACAGTGTCACAAAGTTTCCCTCAACTATGCATAAGCTAACTCTTTGTTCATCATCCATACTCTTAAGATTTGTTCTCTATACTACTGTAAAATGTCTAATACTTATACAATTTTCTATCTCTAAATGCATAAATGAAATACTAAATATATGTTTCCATAAATGACAACCATCAAGGCATCTAACTAACCATATTTCCAACATCCTCAACCATATTATTCAACTTGGGTGAACATGAATTAGCATATGCTTGTTAGTGATCAATTCATGATTGAGTTCTCAGTTTGAAAATATAGGGATAAGGTATGATGTATGTTAGAGTGGGGTTCTCATTGCACCAAAATACTAATCTTTTAATGCCTGATACAATAAAAAACTTATAGTGTACAGGGGGTGGTTAAGCCCTTGTCATGAATCTTGAGGAGAGCACTAAATTTTTTTTTGACAATCTCCCCCTTAGTGTTACCTAAGGGTTTGAAGATTCAAACCTATAACCAAGCTCTGATACCACTTGTTAGAGTGGGTTTTTCATTGCACCAAAATTTGATCTATCAATGCCTAATGCAATCACTCAACTTATACAATATAGGGGGCAGTTAAGCCCTTTTCATGAATCCCAAGGGGAGTGCTAAAAAAATTTCTAACAATGTGATGTTCTCAATATGAGTTCTGGATATTTGATTTTAGGAAAACCTTGGCAAAGGTCAAGAATATTTATCCATGATGGTTTTACAAAATAGTACTTAGTCTAATGTGAAGGCAAGACATATGAGTTACAACCCTTGTCTAAGGAGCAAGAAAATCCAATCATCATGTGTTTTGGGTAGGAACTAAAAGTGAAGGTATAGTATGATATTGGTGTTACAATATATAGTCCACCGGTATAAATGAGAGGGGGGGTTAATCAGTTATCCAACTATTATCGTAAACATCAAACTTAAAAAAACTTAACCATATGAGTAATATAAACTGAAACCATAACAAGATACTCATACACAATTAACACTAGATATGTTCACTAGGGAAACCCTTGATCAAAAGGAAAACCCTAGTGGGGATGGTACCCACAAGATGATGTACTAATATAAATATTTCTTGTTAGAGGATAGACCCTATTAGGAGTCTATTACAACATTTAGTACATATGAGTCATTGTTAGGAGACATTGAATCCTTGTTAGGAGATTCTAACCATGTTAGGAGTTTTTCCAACCTTGCTAGGAGTTGTGGAAGATAGTTGGACCCACTTCCCAAATAGCTTCAAGGTTAAGACCAATGAACCCACTATCCAAATGATCGTTGTATTATTCCTTGTAGAATAATAGAACAAAATTTTACTTTCTTCATCTATCTCTATCCCATTAACCCAACTTCTACTCCGCATTTTGTAACCAAATCTCACAATTTGCATCCAATAATCCCTTCAATCGCTTAGTCGCATTTAGTAAGCATTCTACTCATTTTTGTGTTTGTCACTTCATAATGATCACACTTAATCCAAGTACATTCATATTACAGCCAAGGAAAAAAAGTTTCTTTTATACAATATCTTCATAATAATTTGTTTAGTCGACATTGAGGTTTCCCCAATTGATTATAATAAGATAATTAATTAAATTACAATTACAATAGCATTTTTGGTTCATAGTCCATACAAAACTTCACACGTGCAATACCAAGGCTCTCCTACTTCCTAATGTCATCACATGACTATCCTCTATCACTATGTGACTACACACTTCTTCATTACATCTCAGATGAGAGATGGAAATCAAACTTTAGAAAATTGTTCTCCAATACTCTATTTTTGTACTACTCTCAGTAAATTAGGTACAACTATCATATGCCATCAACTTAGACTCTATGCACTTAACCACATCTTTAGGACATAATCTAGAACATTTCCTTAACTATACATCACTAGATAATCAAGTCAATGTCTATACCAGTAAGATCTCTGACTCTTATTCTCCTAGTCTTCACAAAAACCATGCTATGTTGAAATCAATGACAAACACAATCATGAATGCAACATATCAATACTCTCTAATGCTTAGGTTACTACCCCAATGAAGTATCATCAACATTTATGCTAATAATCTCCCCCTTTGGTATTGATGGAAACATCGATGAAAAAATCTAAGTTCTAAGAATATCAAACTATACTATGTTGCTGCTACTATCAACTTCTCATATCCTCTTCATCAATCTAAAATCCTTTGGATGCTAGAAATAGCATCGATTTCTTACACAATAAAAGATCTCAACACAACATATGAAAATCGTCTTTCTTGATAGACATCAATTATTCACTTTACACTAAAAAGTCATAGTACATTAGGTGCATACTCTTGCTTCTTTTACAAGAATCTTTCTAAATATCCCTAAAGAGATATCTCTTCCTCATACATACTTATGATTTCTTCTCCCCATAGCTTAGGAGATTTTATTCATGTACATTCTATCCCCCATTGACATCAATGTGAAAGGCCTCAAAAAAAAAAAACAAATTACCAATTGTTACAACTACATCTTCAACTCTTCAATCAACTCAAGTGTCCAAAGACACTATTCAATACCAAATACCAAATGCCAAGAGTCCTCAATGACTCAGTACATACTAGATACTCCCCCATATTAGAAGCATTAGCATTCAGTCTAGTCTAACCATAGTGCTTTGTACCACTAGACTGATGCACTCCCTGCATCATCTACTCAGAAGTAGGATGGGGAATAACCCCAAGCATACCTCTTAGGTATTCATAAAAATCTTTAGGAAAAGTGATGTAGGAGCATCATAGGTGTGAGGTCAATCTTGCATCACCCAAAAATATTTTTAATCTTAGCTTGTATCTTTTTAGTTTCATGTTTTTCTATTTTAATCTGGTCTAGTAGATAGTGGGTTACTATTTTTGAGAACTTTCTATTTTTAGTAAGTTTGGCATACAAGTTTAGAATGTTTTAATTTTTTTTAGGAAGGTTCTTTTTAGAATTATAAGACTACCATAAAAAGGTCATGGCTCCAACATCCATATTGGAGAAGTTATTTCAGATTTTTGGTGGAAACTTTTGCAAAAATATCTTTGAACTTAGCTTTGAATTTTTTAGGGGCTCTAGAATGGGTACAAAAACTGGGTGAGTAGCACTTCGCCTCTCTAGCACTATAGTTCAAGATCTACCCTATCTAAAAAATGGCTATAATAGTCAATTGGAGCTATGGTTTGTGAGTTATGGTCTCTAGAAGTTTGGTTACCTTACTCATGGTCATAAAATAAAGTTTGTAATTCTTTGAGCTAACTCTAATGTAAAAAAATGTAATTTATGTAATTTGGGGTTTATCAACATCAATGGTTAATTTCTAGAACCTTCCCAGGTAGCCTAAATTTACCTATTTAAGAAAAGTTCATATGATTGTTTAGGATAGTTCTAGGTAGCTCTAGGTGTTGGTTCATAGCTTTGTCTTGTAGATGTCTATAATGAAGGTGCTCATGTGGGTTAGCATATTGCAATCCTAAATTTTGTAATTCCACATTTTTAGTGATAATAGAAATCCCATATTTTGTTCTCACAATTGTTATTATTTCTTTTTTTTTTTAATATTTATATGGTATAAAGGGAGCACCCTTCATCAAGTGGTATCAGAGCTAGATTTCTTAAATGTGTGGGAAGATCACCGACTATGAGGCAGTTCACACCAAGACCATGGTTTGGGTTGAATATGTAGATAGATCATTAATTGTGAGACACTTTTCACTAGGGTTTCAACCAAAGTGAAAAAATGCCTCCACAAAGAGAGCATGGCAAAAGAGTTGTAGGTTTTACACCTAAGGGATTTAGAGCCCTCTAAAGACAAATGTGTTGGAAGAATAAATTCGTAGAGGAATAAATCTTCCTATAAGAGATGAAATTGAGGATGAGGACAAATTAGAAGAAAATGTCAAAGTAGAGGCAATTCTAAACCTAGAGGAAGAGAGATCTTTTAAGGCCATCTCCAAGATTGGAAAAAACCCTAAGTTTCAAGTTCCCACATTTTCAATAAATCTTAACCTAGAGGAGCTAATCGATTGGAGGAGTAATTTGAGTATGAAGATATTGACGATCCTGATAGAGTCTAGTTTGTGAAAGAAAAACTAAAGGGACATGAAAATATTTGTTGGAAGGAGGTTTAGTTGGAGAGAAATAGAAAGGGAAAGGAAACAATTACTAGATTAGATTAGATGATAGCTAAACTAATGCAACAATTCATTTCCATAGATTATGAGCTTGATATGTTGAAGAAACTACAAGGGTTAAAGAAAGTGGGAAAATCTATTCAAGAGTATACCAAAGAGTTCTAATGAGTTTTGATCAGAATTGGCCATGGAGAAGCTGATAAGGAGAAAGTGGTTTGTTATCTTAATGGGTTAAGGCCAAGTATTTAGGACAAGTTGAGTCTAGTTCAAATGAATAGCATTGAGGAGGCATACCAATTTTCCCTAAGAGTTGAGAAGAAACTAAGAAAGAAATTTTGCAACAAGAATAGTGGAAGAGGTCATGGTGGAAGATCTAGAAGAGGATCTTATGGCATCCAAAATGGTAATACAAAGAACAAGCATGGGGCTAGAAGTAGTAGTCAGAACCAGAGGGAAAGCAATTCCAATTTTTTCCATGATTAGAACAACAAAGATTAGAGAGGAAGAGGTAGAGGATAAGGATCTGGAAGAGGAGGCTTCCATGGAAAATTTTTTCATTATGGAGAAGAAGGAAATAGACCATTTGAATGTTTCCAGCACCAAAGAAAAATTGATAGAAGAATTGAAGCTCAGGCCAGAGTTGCACATGTTAACAAAGATTCTAGATCATCACATTCTAGAGATGTTAAAAGAGGAGAAGTCATAGTTAATAGAAGAGTCCTACTGAGTGATGAGAATGAACCTGATAAAAGAAGGAGTTTGTTTCACACCAAGTGTAAAAGTGAAGATAAATATTGTGATATGATCATTTATGGTGGAAGCACTGACAATATGGTGTCAGAAAATATGGTCACAAAGTTGAAGTTGAAGTTGAAGAGGTAGAAACACCTGCATCCATATTGTATTGCTTAGGTGCAAGATGACAACAACGTCATTGTTAATGAGAAATGATTAGTAAAATTTAAGATTAGAAGCTACCAAATGAAATACTTTGTGATATCGTACCTATGGACATATGTCATATGTTACTAGGTAGGTTGTGGCAATTTTATAGGCATGTTGTGCATGATTAGCAAGAAAATACCTACAATCTAACTAAGGATGGAGTGAAGCATAAGTTGAAGCTATTGAAGGAGAAAGAGGAAAAGGTATCTAATGCTACCAAAATATGTTTCATTGATGGAAATGAGTTTCTCAAAGATATGAAGCATGAGCATATGTGTTTTGCTATAATTCAAAAATATGGTAAAGAAGAAGTAGAGGAGATACCTGTAAAAGTTGTAGATATGTTTCCTCATAATCTATGCCTTCTTGTTGTGAGAAACCTTTACAAAAAAGTTTGGCCTTGTTTCTCACAACTTCTCCTTGTCCATTCATCTTATTCCTAAATACCCACTTGGTTTCTATCACATTCTTGTCTTTAGGTCTAGGAACTAATTCCCATGTCTTATTATTTTCAATCTCATCCAATTCTTCCTTCATTGCTTGAATCCAATGATCATCCTTATAAGCTTCATCTTTGCTTTTAGGTTCCACTTGAGAAAAAAAACATAATTCACTTACTTCTTCATTTACTTGGTTACTATTTCTACTACCAAAGTTCTATCCAAGAGGATGGTTCTTTGATATACTTCTACTAAGAGTTGTCAACTCAACTCTCTCTTCTACTCTAGGCTTAGATCTCTGCTCTTCAATTTGATTCTCATTCTACAAATCATTGTTAGTTTGAATGCTAATTTCCACATTTTCATGGCTATCCTTTTGATCAACAATAATTATCAAAGCTATCTCTTCTACTACTTCCTCTTGCTTACATTTTTTTGGCTCATTATCTTTATCATCAAAGTCATTCAAGAATCTTTCCATACTTGTTTTTCTTACTCTCTTAGGACATCTAGATAAAAAATGATCAAACTATTTACATGTCCAATAAACAAAAAATTTCCATGCCTTCTTTCTTTCTTTTCATAAGTAGATCAATACCTTCCTTTAGCTTCATCTCTTCTTCACATTTGGATCTATGTTTACTTGTGCCGATATTATTTTGTATACAACAAAAAATTTCTAGATTTGGAAACTCAATAGTATGTTCTTTAAAAAAATATGATAACCCACCAAGAATATCCATCTTTAGGGTGTCAAAATTTCCTCTATCTAACTTAGGAGTTTATTTTTTGAAATAACTCACCACTGATCTCCCAAAGCTATTAAGTTTTCTCTTCAATGACTTGATTCTCTAATACCAATTGTTAGAATATGTAGTCCACTAAGATAACTAGGGGGTGGGGCGAGGGGTGAATCATATATCTATTATTATAAACATCAACCTTAAAAAAACTTAACCATATGAGTAATATAAACTAAAACCACAACAAGATACTCATACACAATTAACACCGAATATTTTAACTAGGGAAATCCTTGATCAAAGGGAAACCCTCAGTGCAGATAATACCCACAAGATGATATACTAATATAAATATTACTTTTTAGAGGATAGACCCTATTAGGAGTCTATTACAACATTCAATACATATGAGTCCCTATAAGAAGCTTCTTAGAGGAAATTTCAACACCCATAAGATGGAGCTTCTTGGTGAGAGATTAGAATTGTGTACAAAATTGAGCATTGAGTTTCTAGATAAAAGCACAAGCAAAGAAAAATCTAGATTTGAAGAAGACATTGAGAGCAAAGAAGATTTCCTAAGAGAGTAAGAAAGTCTACAAAGAGTTCACTTTCTTATGAAGATGAAGAATTTAAAGAAGGTATGGAAAGATTCTTGAATGATTGTGACAATAAAGATAATGAACTTGAATCAGTTAAGCAAGAGGAACTATTAGAAGATATAGCTTTGGTATTATTGTTCCAAAGGCTAACCATGAAAATGTGGGAGTTATCATTAGCAATGATTTTTAGAATGGGAATCATATTAAAGAGAAAAGATCTAATCCTAGAGCAAAAGAAAGAGTTGAGTTAAAGAATCCTAAAAGGAATGGGATTACTAAAACAAGGAACAAGTCAGTAGCAACAAGAGTAATTTTATTTGAAAATAATGTCTTAAAGACATTTTGGAGAGAAGTAGTTAACACTTTAATATTCACTATGAACAAAATATAGATTAGAAAAGTTATGAGAAAGACACCTTATGAGTTATGGTTTGTTCACTCACCATCAGTCAAGTATTTTAGAACATTTGGAAGTAACTATTACATTAAGAGAGATGAGGATATTGGTACATTTGATCCTAGAAGTGATGAAGGTATGTTTCTTAGTTACTCATTGAAAGGTAAAGCATATAGATGCTTCAACTATATAACTAAGACAATATTTGAGTGCATAAATTTAAGGATTGATGAAAATTTTGGTACTAAAGAGAAGATGGTAGATTATAATTATAATGAAGAAGATCAAGATAATTCCAAATTTGTTAGACAGAATGTTCAAGTTCTTTTTGAGAAATACAATGACTTTCAAAATGAAGTATTTGTGTAGAATAGAGAAGGAAAAAGACTTGAACATAGTGAAGAGATAAGATTTGAGATGTCAACTTCTACTTATAATAGAAACATGACAAAGAATCACCCTCCAAAGTAGATAAAGGTGTGATGAAAAGGAACATAGTGAATGAGGAATTATGTTCAATTTCTCAAGTGGAACCTAAGCGCATAGATGAGCCATGTAAAGATGATCATTGGATTCAAGAAATGAAAGAAGAACTAAATTAGATTATAAAGAATGAGACATGGGAGTTAGTTCCTAGACCTAAATACAATAATATTATAGAACCCAAGTGGGTATTCAGAAATAAGATGAATGAGCAAGGATAATTTGTGAGAAACAAGCCCATACTTGTTTGCAAAGGTTACTCATAGCAAGAAGGAATAGATTATGCAGAGAAATATGCATCTATTGCCAGAATGGAAGAAGTAAGGATGTTCATCGCTTATGCAACAAGCAAGAATTTTAGGGTTTATCATATGGATGTCAAGTCAACTTTTCTAAATGGAGAACTTGAAGGAGAAGTCTACATTGAGAAATCTAATGGATTCCCTCTAATAGAATATAAGGATTTTGTATGCAAACTAAAGAAAGAATTGTATGCTCTGAAGCTAGTACCTAGAACCTAGTATGCAAGGTTGGACATGTATTTATCTTAGCTTGGATTTATCAAACATAAAGTAGATGGTAATTTCTATTTAAGGAAAATTGATGATGGTTTATTTATCATATTAATATTTGTGGATGACATAATATCTAGAGGAAATGATAAAGAAAGTGATAAGTTTTTTGTATATATGAAAAATTAATTTGATATGATCATGATAGGAGAAATGAAGTTTTTCCTAGGATTGCAGATTACACAAAAAAAAGAAGGGATATTTAATTAAAAAACTAAGTATCTAAAAGATTTCTTGAAAATATTTGGTTTGGAAAGTTGCAAACCTATTGGTGCACCCATGATAATTGGTCACAAGTTATTCAATAAAGATGAACCACCTACAATTGAGAAAAAAAAGTATACATCTATGATTGGAGGATTGCAATATCTAACTCACACTAGACTAGATATAGAAAATGTAGTTGGGATTATAGAAAGATTCCAAGCTAATCCAAAAAAGTATAATTATGTAGTATTAAAGAGGATATTTGAATATTTGAAGGGTACATCTAATTGTGGAATTTGGTATGATAGATCAAGTGATTTCACCTTGTGCACATATACTGATGTAGATTAGCTAGGCAATATAGATGATAGAAAGAGAACCAATGGTGGAGCAGTATCTCTTAGAGAAAGATTGGTTTCTTGGTTAAGCAAGAAATAAGACTATATATCTCAGAGTATAGCTAAGGCAAAGTATGTTGTAGTAGAAAATAGTTGTAATCAAGTTATGTGGATGAAACAAGTGTTGAAGGATAGTGGGATTAAGTTTATAGAACTTGTTATTATTTACTATGATAATAGAAGTATAGTAAGTATGTCTAAGAATTTGGTATTATATTCTAAGACAAAGCACATACCCATAAATTATCATGTTTTCAAAAAGAAGGCAACAAAGAAAGTGATAAGGTTGGACTATGTAAGAACTAAAGATCAAATTGCATATATATTTACAAAGCATTTTCGTAAAGATAATTTTGATTACCTAATAGGTATGCTACAGGTTATGCCCCTACCTATTTTAGAGTAGATAATGCAAGGAGTGCATTAGTCCACTAGTATAGAGCACTATGGTTAGACTGGATTGAATTCTAATGCTTCCTATATGGGGGAGTATCTGGTATGTACTAATTCATTAACAACTTTTGGTATATTGATATTTTGTATTAAATAATGTCTTTGGACAATGATTGAAAGAGATGGAAGAAGTATATTAATAATTAGCAATTGTGTACTTGTATTGATACCTTTGACATTACTGTCAATGGGGGAGAAGAATATATGCATGAAAAACATCTCCTAGGCAATGGGGATAGAAAATATGTAAGAGGCACTTGTGTTATCTCTTTAAGGAGATTTAGAAAGATTCATGTAAGTGCACAAAAGAATATTAGAGTGCATAGAAGAATATGAGATTGCATAGAAAAATATGTAAGTGCATAGAAGGATATCTCTATGGGAAAGAGATGTAACCAAAACAATGTTGACAACATCTAGAAGATTTCAAATTGATGAAGAGGATTTGAGAAGATGATAGGAGTAGCAATAGAGTATAGTTTGGTATTCTTGTAACTTAGATGCTTTTCATTTATGTTGTTTTCAATTCAAAAGGGGGGAGATTGTTAGCATGAATGTTGATGATACTACATTGGGTGAGTATCCTAACCATTGGAGAGTATTGATATGTTGCATTCATGAATGTATTTATCATTGATGTCAACATAATTGTAATTCTATTAAGATTAGAAGAATAATAGTTAGTAATATTAATATGCATAGGAAGTTTTAAATGATACACAATAGAGGATATGTTCATGAGGTTATCCTATTGATTAAGAGGACTAAGTTTGAGTCAATGTTGTACAGAAGTTACACTTAATTTATTGGAAGCAATGTAGAAATAAAGCATTGGAAAATAGAGTTCTAATAATCTATCACTATCTTTCTTTTGAGATGTAATGAAGAGATGTGTAGTTACAGAGTGATAGAGGATAGTCATGTGGTGATGTCAATGTGTGTGCAAGACGTGGTTTTACACATGTGAAGTTTCGTATAGACTGTTAGTTGAAAGTGCTATTGTAATTGTGAGTTAATTAATTATCTTATTTTATTTAATTAGGAAAGCCTCAAGGCCAACTCAAGGAATTATTATGAAGATACGATATAAAGTAAAGTTTTTTTCCTTGCATATGAGGGAGTCTTGATTTAGAGGATCAAGTGGAATTTAAAGTATTAATGTGTAGTGTGAGAAGGAGTAGAATGCTTACTGAATGCATTTAAGTGATCCAAGGGATAATTTGATGTGTAGTATGAGATTTGATTACAAGATTTGGAGGAGCAAAAGTCTAGTTGACAGGATAGAGACAAAGGAAGAAGTACATTTCAATTCTATTATTCTACAAAGAATAATACAAAGATCATTTGGATAGGGCGTTCTTTGATCTAAACCTTGAAGCTATTTGGGTAGTGCGTCAAACTACTTTCCACAACTCCTAATTGGGTTCAAATCTCCTAATAGGGATTCAAAGTCTCATAATAGGGACTCATATGTATTGACTATTGTAACAAACTTCAAATAGGGTGTAACCTCTGACAAGGAATATTTATATTAGTATAACATCTTGTGGGTACCATCCTCACTCGAGTTTCCCTAGTTAACATATTTGGTGTTAATTGTGTATGAGTATCTTGGTGTGGTTTGAATTATCTTTACTCATTTGGTTAAGATTGTTTAAAGTTCATATTGGTGATAATAGTTGGATAACTGATTCACCACCCCCCCCCACTCTCAGTTATATCAATGGACTATATATTGCAATAGTATTTTAGTGGATTTATGATTGCCATAGTTAGGGATGTTATGGAGACACATTAGGGAACCTTTCCTCTATGCTCATAGAGATTGGAGTTATCATTTTGAAGTTAGAGTCATTTCACCTTACTGCTAGAGTTGTATCTTATGGTTTATATGTGTCTATTGAAGGTGACATAACTAATAATGTACAATAATTCAAAGGCTAAAAATTTCATGGATTAAAGAGGGCCTAGAGTATACCTTATATCAAAGTTGAAATTCCTAATTCATTAGGAGCTAGGAGATATGGTCATTTTCCTAACGCATCAATTTTTTGCAAGTTTTGGTGTCCAATTTCTATTGGTCATTTTTGCCATCTTTCCAAAATTGCCACATTTGAATTCAAACATAGTAACGATCACATATTTAAATATTCAAAGTGGGGCACAAAAATACCTTGTGCTAAAACTTTAGGTTATATTTAATTCCTAAGTGATTGTGCACTTTAATATTTCTATGGACCACAAATTTTCCTATGGTTAGATTTTCTTAGATCTATGGTCATTTCCTTGTCACCTTATAAAGTTACAAGGGTTCTATGGAAGGAGACATAGTGACATTGTAATGCATGGATTTGATGACATATTTCCCTTGGTGGGCCACAAAAGCACATACTTGTTAGATAGACTAGCATTCAGACAAGTTCTAATTAGTTTGGATTCTAATATGGTTAGTGGGTTGGTTGCATGTTTCCATGATATTAGATGGAAGAGGATCAAAATTCCTCATTATGTTGCTATGGGAAAATGATCAACCTTTAGTTATAAGAACATAGCAAGGTTTTGCCACACGTCCAAGTGGGCCCATTTCTTTAGTTCCTATTCCTTGAGGGATTGCAAGGGTGAAAGTTAGAGCTACAATAATACAACCGTGTTCCTGTGTTACTATCTTACAATCAAGTGTAAGATCACAAAGTAAATTTTCTAAGCTACCAATTTTAGGATATGAAATTATTGTAACATTGTAGAATTTTATGGTCATTGGAGATGGTGAGAAGGGTTATGATATGTGGTTGTTGTAAGATCGTAGGTGTAGCTAAGGAAGTCTTCCAAAGGCACAAAGGTGAATGTTTTTCGTAGCATCATGGAAATCATAAGATCATAAGGAAACTTCAATGGAGGCCTAATGTTAAGAAAAGTTGATGATCATAAGATGATAGAACCTTAGGTTGACTAGAATAAAGGTGTTCACTCATCTGAGTTGGAAAAGAAAAGGGGCCTTTGTCCAATGGAATTGTAGGAAAAGTATAGAATAAACATTGAATATGATTGACCTACTAATACATCTAACTTGGCATGTTGATAGCAAAAAGGAAATTGACTCTTTAATGGCAAATCAAATTTTTTATCATTTGCATATTGCTTTCAATATTTCCCATGCCTAGTAAATGCAAAAGGACCACACATTCATCACTTGGTTATCCATCTACCCAATTGGGCATTAAGGGCATCATTTCATGTCAAAATTAGGGTTCTTCCAATCAAGGTTGACGGTTTACATGAATTTAAAAGATTATCAAATCTAATCTATCAACCATATTTCATCTGATCATCCTCTAATAGTCTTAAATGCATGATTGAAATTGTGGAGCAATCAAAAGTTATGCTTGAACTATAAAATAAGGTTTTGTTATTTTCTTAAGGATTCTTTCTTTTCTAATTTTTAGAGAGCCCTCTCTATTTAAAGTTTTGGATCTTTTCTAAAATTTGGCCTATGCTTAATAGAGATTTTCTCTATTGTATCCATTCTTTGTCAGCCAAGTGTGTGCATGCCCTTGCTGAATATGTGTGACAACTGAAATATCATATAATCATGTTCATACTTGGTGACTGATTAGACTAAGTCAATCCATTGTATTCCTTCTTTGATTGAGTTATCTTTGGTTTATTATGAAATAGAGATCAAAAAGACATAGATAATGATATATTTTGAGAAATCTATTAGTTTTTTAGTGCATTCATTGGAAAAGAAGTATATCCACATACTATTTTAGTGCATCACCCTCTAAATTAGGTTAGGTAGTTTTGTATACATTCACTCCTGCCTTTTCCTCTTCATGATCAATTAGGTGCATCCTTATAGTAAAGGAATCTAGTCTTCTCTAAAGATTCAACCTTATAGCACAAGTCCCATAGTTGGTGGTAGTTTCCATATTATATGAGGTTGTCTAAGAAGTATTTCATCAGACTAGGGTGCAAGATTTTGTGTCAATAATTTTTGGCATGCTTGGGGGGACTCATATTCAAGAAGATTTCAAGTTGATTCATGTCAAAAGGGAATAATTTAAAGTTGATGCTAAGAATATAGTGTTACTCTCAGTATTCTAGGCCTTCAAGAGGCTCATTTATATAAAGCACTTGGAAAATCTACACCTTCATATCTAGTTTCAGACTATAGTTGTTGTGATTCATTCCCAAGGATGAAACAAGGGCATTTTCTAGAGGTAATTTCAAATATCAAGAGCTTTCATTTTCAAGTCCTAGAAGAAGACACACTAGATTGTCTTTATCGCTAGTTAGGAGTACAAAAGAAATCCATACACTTACAAGATCAATTTCCACTCCTCCTATTGTTAGATCTCAACCTAGAGTACCATCAACTCATAGCAATAGACCACTTGCTTATTATTGTGGTCTCACAACACACACCCCATTCCTAACTAGGAATGGGGACCCCCTACTTTTTTTAGGCTCCTAAACTATGAATTCAAGAGTCGAGAAAAAATAATACGATGTTAAGAGTCAAAAAGTTAAAAAAACATATATATATATATATGTATATATATATGTATATATATTACATATATATATATATATACATATATATATGTAATATATATACATATATATATATATTTATTACATATATATATATTACATATATACATATATATATATACATATATATATATATGTATATAGATATATAATTTTGAAAAACCCAAAAAATTGAAAAAGACAAAAAAAGTCAAAAAATATATATATAATTTATAAAAGTCAAAGTCAAAAAAAAGTGTGTGTGCACGTGGCCTGGGAGTTGTGCACCACGTGCCCATGCACATGTATAGGGGCACAATGTGCACCCCACATGCCCAAGGGGTTATAAAACCCCTTCTCCCTTGCATAAACACTTCATTGATTTTTCACATTTACATATGAGAGCGCCGCAACACGAGTTATGTCAAAGTTTAAAAACAATGCCATGCCCTTCTAAGCATGGGCCTCACACCCTTTGGCATGGTGGACCGAGCGTCCTTTGGCACCATGTGCTGTAGGCCACACCTTGTGAGTGACGCACCCTTTGGCACTATGTGTCGTAGGTTGCGCACCATGAGCCATGCCTTGCAAGCTATGTGTCATTTGGTGCCACCCTCCACACATGCTCTTGCGCTACACACCTAAACATATCTCTAAAAAATGATTAAATAAATAAAAATAATAAAATATAAAAAATATAAAATATAAAAAATATTTAAAAATAATAAATAAATAAAAATGCCCAAATTGGGTGTTTCACTTTTCTTTCTTTAAATTCAAAGCTTTTACGTTTTATTTCTAAGATTTATCATTGACCTGACAATCATTTTTCTTATAATGTACAAATTAAAATGGCATCGACATCTAGAGTAGCACCCAAACCCATCATATTCAAGTTCCAAGGCATACCCTCGAAGTCAAGATTTCATGATGACCATGCAAAAATCTAAGATATTGATTTAGGGCATATGGATCTAGGAGAATTCCTTAGAATCTATAAGAAACTAACAAAGAGATTAGCTCTAGTCTCCTCGTTGATCCATTCTGAGTTGGTAAACACTACTTCACATCCTATGTTAGTACAATCAGTTGAACTAAGTATGGCCCTGGCACAGTGTTTTGTTCTGAAAGAAACTTTCATCAAGATTGTCACTGGAGAGGTAGTGTTGGATCTATGACCTGACAACATTGAGAGGGTCTTCCATATCCCAAGAGTAGATTAATTCATTAGGATCTCATATGAAACAATTGAGAGATGGTAGAGGGGGCACCAACAAGAGGCAACTGACATCATTTAATCATCATACCTCATTAAGAAGCCTCCTAAGGGAAAGATAACATGCAAAGTGGATATGACCCAAGGATACATGAAGCAAGATATTAGTTATTCCTTCATTCTCTTGAGAAAAGTCATGGGTCTACCTATAGCAGGCCACCTCAGCATCTTTATGGTCAACTTCATTGATACCATCAGAGTAGCAAAGATACCACTGGACTAGGATACCACACTAAGTGAAAACTTGTTTGAGCAATTGAGGATAGTAAAGGACAAGAAGAAGTTTTATATGACTTCTTTCATTGTATACCTACTTGTAGAAAGTGTGACAAACTATCCTAGTTTGTAAAGGAGAGGTAGTACGTAGGACCCTAATGCCTAGCCATACATAGTCTACCCTTAGCTGGTGAAGAAGAAGCTCTCAACATAGAGCAAACAATATAGAATCATGAATGATGCATTCAATTTTTCAATCATTCAATTCATTGAGGGAGACTATAGGAAGAGGTTATTTGATGAAGCCAAAGCATAGATTATAATTCTCAGAGCCTATTTCATCCAGTTAAAAACATTCACATATCTTCAAGTAGTTGGTGCCTCCATCAATCCTAAGAAGCTCTCAAGATACCCAAGTGACAAATTGGTGCTATTTGATATTGCCCAACAAATTGAGTTGGCCTATGAGAAGATAAAGAGACAAAAAAGACCTTGTTGGGCATGGCCATTGGTCATTGGACCATATCAGGTGAAGTGGAAGCAAGATATTTTGTCCTTCGAGTGGGAGAAGAAGAATTATCCCCTTGAAGAGTACAACTCTCCTCAGCCATACTTTGACAATATTGGGAGAGTGGAGAGTCTTGTAGGAAAGGAATTTCACCATGAGGATGTTGTTAATGATCACCAGATGAATGCCACAAATGACTATGATGTCTGCATAAGGGACTATTGTAAGATGACTATGTATCTCGTAGAGAAGGCTCTCTAGTTGAACATTATGGAGGAGATAAGGCAACATGATTCTAAGGAGCTACTAGACCCCCTTTTCAACACTAAAAAAATTGGTGAAAGACCCATTGTGAATGTTAAGGTTGATAGGGAGGAGGTCGATGATTTTAATCATTGAGTGAGTCATGTAATTAGAATGACAAAGGATTGGATCAAGAAACCTTTTCCACTTGATCCAATACTTGATATAGTGATCCTTCATGCACATGCCCACCCAGAAAGAGGTAGAGGGAAGAAAGTAACAATTCCTACCTTTGTGGCCTATTCCCCTATTAGGCTTGAGATAGTGTACTAGCTTGATCATCCAATTGGATATTATCACCCTCCTGAAAGGAAGGGAAAGAAAAAAAGAAAGAGGACACCCCCTAAGAGGATTCAGACAAAATAGGCACCTCCCCAATAGCAAGAATAGAGTGCACAATGGTCCAAAGATACTAGAGCTACTCAGGTCCAAGATGACTCTTAGTTGCTTCCCATTGTGCCTAGCCAACTAGAAGAGAGAGAGATTCCACAAGCCTCCATTCCCCCTATGCAAGAAGAGCTAGCTTCTCCTTCTATGTCCAAGAAACAAAAGAAGAGGATCAAGATCTAGATGAAAAAGAGGCAAAGGATCAATAGAAGATTGGTGCCTTTCCCATCTATTTATGAAAGCATTCTAGAGGGAGACAAAGAAGAAGAAGAAGAATTAGAAGAGGAAGAGGAAAAAGTGCCCCTATAGGGAAGGAATTAGCTAGCAAGAGCCATAGAATTACAAAGAAAAAAGAGTGCAATGGGTACCCTACTATCTACCCAAGTAGAACCCTTATAGCTCTCTTCCTTAGAAGATGAAGTACAAAAATGAGTGGATGAGAAAAGTGAATAGGGTGGTGACATTTTTTCAATGTTAGATTTTGATTTTATGCCTATGGGTATAGAGTTGATCAGGGATAAGATCAAGGACCCTCCTACAGGTGAACCTCAACAAGAAGACTAGACATAGATGCTGCCAGATACACAGGATCCTGATCTTACTCCCCCATCTCCACCAAAAATTATAGTAGTATATAGTGGCTTGGTGACTCCTCCACCTCAGAGTTTAGAGGAAGAACACATTTAGAAGGAACCATCATAGGAGGAATGACTAGTACAAATGGTGATTGATGAAGTGTCGAAGGAGAGACAAATGGTAAAATATTCTCAACCACCTTTTGAGCACACTAAGATTCAAGCTATAGGGCCTAATGAGACTGAGGCTATAGAAGAAGAGCCCTCCCAATAGGAGACAACTCCAAGTAGAAGAAACAAGGGGAAGGAAGTAGCAAAACACACCCCTTCCTTGTCAAGAGCTAGGTCCTCAGTAGGATGCATCCCTAGGTGGATTCAAAAGGAAATAGTGAGGAGCACTAAGCCTCAATTTTGTGCTTTAGAGGATGACATTTGTGATATTGTAGAGATATTGAATAAACCTAACTCTCCATCACATGAGGTAGTGTCATTGGAATTTGTCACTAGCACATAGAACTAGGAATTTTTTGTACAAGCGACTCTCGCTCCTAAAGGCATAGATGTGGAAGGCCTTAGCCTTGAGGATTATGAATTAAAGGATGTTATGTTGGGAAGGCCTACATGGGATTAAACCTAACTAATGATGACCATGGGAGTAAAAGAGGTCCTTAGGCACATGGAGCAAGAGGAGACCAAACTCCAAATAAATTTGAAGGAAAGTTGAGATCCTAAAGTGATATCTAGACAAAGTTGTTGGTCCTCTAGATCCTAAACACCCCAAGTAGACTCTATATACAATACTTAGAGAAGGGGGAGGTGTACAATTAGACCCATTTTTGAAGGCTTGTCAGGAATGGCAAGAAAGCCTTGAAGATAAAAGTGTTACGATAATCATAGGGAATTTGAAGTTATTGGAAGCTATGTAGGAGAATGTGAATAAAATTGAGGCAATTTTGAAGTAGGACTTTAGTATTATGGATGAGGTATGAGCTTGGAGTAAGGGTTTGCAAACTCTAAAAGCCATAAAGGGCCAAAGATATTTAGTTTTGATTGATGTATATACTAGAGAAGAATTAGATATGGTTGATGATTGAATTAGATATGGTTGATGATTGAATTAGATATGGTTGATGATGGGAACATTAAACTAGGAGATTCATCTACTCAAGGACCAACCCCGATAGTGAATTTTGGAAGTAGAGAGACACTATAGTGATGCATGCTTGGAAATTTTGGAGGATGAAAAATGAGAGAAGCTATTTCCAATTGAGGTAGTAGTAAAGAATTTAAAGAAGACTTTAGAAGAGGCATCTAGTGATGAAGACATATGGCAAGCCTTTATGATAGAAGAAGCCTTGTTAGAATTGGATACCAAACTTGGGGATTTTGCTAACACTTGAATTGAGGTAGAAAATTAAAAATGGAAGATCAAGGATAAATATGAGGCTTTAGATCTTCCAAATGCAGCTAAAATTACTAAGATGATAGAGAAATTCAAAGGTAAACATCAAAACATAGCTTTGGGATGAAGATGAATGAAACTCAAATGTCAAAATTTCAATTTTGACACTTAGTAAAATTTTAAGATTTTGACCTTGTCAAGGTCTACAAGTCCATAGCTCCATAGGTGCGCAAGTCCATAGGTCTATAGCTTCATAATTCAGAGGTGCACCTATAGTTAACTACTTGTTCCAAAAATAGAGCTTTCCATAGATCATGAATGCATTCTGACAGCAATTTAACATTGACACATGCATAGTAAAGGACCAACTTCCAATTTTGGCAACTCTAGACACTCCTACTTTGACTGAAGACTTCCTCCTTTTCTTTCTCTCATAATTTCTTTTTTCTAAATATGTAGAAGGCTCATGTATCCAATCTAATGAATAAAATATGGATGGATTCCCTCTAAGCACCAAATTAATTGTTAGATTGTATACATTTAGTTTGTTTTATTGCTTAAAACTATATTAAAACATGAAGAATATCTCTCACTCTCAACACAAATTGAGGAGACAATTTCTTATAAATACCCCATTGTAATATGTAACAAGGGCCACCATTATTATGCAATAAAATTATGCTTTTGGTGCTCACATTCGGAGTGTAGTTATTCTTGCCTAAATGTGTCATTATTTTCTAAATTTTTTTCATGGAATTGTGATTGAGCCAAAGGTTTATTGTGTTGTTTCTAGTTGTGTGATCTCTTAGTTCAGGTGTTTGCTATAGATTTACAAATTCTGCTAACGTATCCAGCTTGAAAAGAAATCACCAAATTGTGCCTACGTAACTCTTTGTCTTGCATGAGCACACTTTTTGTGGCCTTGCAACTTGATGAAGAGTGAAACATCATTTGGTTATTAAAATTTCCCATCGATGATTGCATCAGTGGAATCTAGGAAATGTTGCTCCTATTTTCATTGGTTACCTACCAATCTCTTCAAAAGCTCAACTCATAGTGTGTTGTTTTTTGTAGCTTATGTCCGTTAGGATTTCAATTTCACTTTATTTGCTTTGAATTTCATGTTATTTACTTTAAAGTTTTTTTTATTTTTTTTACTAAACCCTTTGTTAAAATAGGACTTCATACTAGCTACACAGTTATATTGCATTCATAAAAATACATAAAAATACAAAAACATAGTTCTTTTTTTAGTGTTATTTTGAAATAGTGTACAAATTCTACATTCCATCTAAAATCAAAATGAACCAGCAAAGGTCTCCTCATGAACATTCACATTTATCTTCAACTAAGTGGGTTCTAGTAGGTCACAAGATCACCCAAAACCTTGGATTTGATTTTAAAAATTAGCTTTTCAAGAGAGGAGTTTGCAAGAATTCCTACCATTTAGCATCGTGTCAAAAAACAACTCAATAGAAGTGGTGCTAGAAGGAGGGTGCACTTTTAGATCTTGGAGAAAAGTGGAAAATTTTCCAAAGTGTCAAAATTCTACACATTTTGCAAAAATATATGTTTTGCACAAGTTTGGAATTTTTTTGTGTTTTTAAAGAAATTCAGATCTACAACTTCATAGGTCTACAAATCTTCAACTTTGTAGGTCCACAGGTATGCAAAACTCTATGGTGTACAAAATTCAATGAGGTGAGAAAGTGTACTTTTGTAGAGGTGCACTTTTTCTAGAATTGATACAAACTGGAGGATATTGATCCAAAATCTCCATTTTAGTGAGCATTAAGGTCTATGCCAAGTGCACACAAGTTTCTTGAACTTATCCACTTCCACAAACCACGTAGTGACAAGGGAATACCCTACATTCAACCACTTCCATTTAAACTTTCATCATCTTCTTCAACTCCACCTCCACTCCAATCACCTAGTGGACCACTACATATTCCAATAGCTACTCCTCAACAACCATTGCTAGGTCTGACAAACCCTCCAATGGCCTTTTTTGCAAATGCCTAGACTCACCAATAAACTTGAGAGGTGCACTCCATGACCTTCCTAAGAATCCCAAGAATTTTTTCCCAAGAATCATCTATTGTGTGATATGAACTATTGAGGATCATGTCAAGGTATTCAAAGAAATTTGCAACTACAAGTAGGTTGCTAATGAGGATGTGGTTCTTTCTTTATTTCCCTACTCTTTGTGGGAAATTGCCTTTAGTTGGTATGTTAATTTTCCACCTAGATGCATTGGAGATTAGGACACATTAAAAAATTGTTCTTGGAACAATTCAAAACCTTCATCAACCCAGCTATGATACATCAACAATTCATATCAATCAAAAGGGACCCAACTAAGATAGTTTCTCACATCAACCATCACTTTCATATGGCATATTGAAAACTAGAGACACCATACACTATACCAGTTGAAGCTACTATTCAAATTTATTTGAATGCTATGGATCATCTTACTACAATATTTCTAAGAAGACTTCCTATAGAAAATATTGACACATTAGATAAAGTCTTCACAGAGGCAATTACCTTCACTAAGCAAGCTAATCCTAATGGAGGAGGATTAATTCTTCTAGCTCCAACTATCACAGTGATGCCAACATACCCTGCCAAAGTACCCACAATGCCTAGTCAGTTCATACCTATGAATCTAGTTCCATTACAATAGGCACCCGTTCTACAAAATCTTGCTCTAACATACTTAGGATTTGAACCTCTGAAAGCTACTTTCTTTGAGCAAAAGGTAGTAGCACTTGTTGAAGTAGATAATGGTTTTGTTTCCAAATTTGGTCAGAAGAAAAAGACTATGTACCAAATGAACAACAAATTGACTTATCTTAGGTTGTCTCAAGGATAGAACAACTTCCAAAGAAACAACATTGGTCTGTACAACAACAATTATGGCCAAAATTATAATAGGAACTTTAGTGGGAACAACAACAATGGGAGAAACAACCTCAATCCCTTGATCATAATAATGTCTTCCAAAGAAAAAACCAATTGTGGAACACTCGACTGAATAATGGAAGTATTCCTATCGAAACAATAATAACAATGTTCAATATGCAGATGTTAATTAGTATGATAATAGTTAGAATGCACCCAACAATGATGGTTCATATTATAATGGGAATCAAGAGATGAACCAAAGCTCGCAAGCAATTGGCAATGTTCCTCCTATGGAATTTAATGCTATGTTACTAGAATCCTATGGTTCTACATAGAATGCAAAAGTAGAATAGCCAGCTAGTGAAGAGTTCTCTTTTCCATTCAATTAGGAACCTAATCTTCAACATGATGAGATGTTTTCTTTTTTGAAGGATAATTGAAATATGTATAATATAAGAAATAGAAAGAACCTTTAATAGATGGGATTCCTCTAGGTTTACAACCAACTCCTCTAGATCTAAGAGTTTGTAACAATCTTGTGCCAATTAGGCCACCATATAGAGGACAACAGAATCAAAACCTAGTGAATGTACCAACAATATTAAAAAATCATGCTTTGTCTAGTGAAAAGTATAGTGTTGTCAAAGACTTGAAAAGAACCAAAGAAAATATTTCTATGTTTGACATGTTGCAAAATTGTCCACAACAGAAAGAAGTGCTCATGAATATTTTAGATCATACAAAGGTACCCCATAATTGAATATTGTTCCTCAAAAGACAGTGTCTCAACAAGTCAATGTTGCAAAAGTGATGCCTACTATGTTTAAAGACAAGGTTGAAGTACCTCCATTTCTACTCAGCATTAGGATATATGGAAAGAATCTCCACAATTTCTTGATTGATTCAAGAGCCTCATGTAATGTGATGCTACTATCAATAGCACAAAGGTTAGGGGTAAGTCCTCAACCTTCTAATCAGATAGTGATACAGTTAGACAAGACCAAGGTGAAAGTCATCAGTGTATTGAAAGATGTTTAGATACAGTTGATAGTCAATCTTTAGATTCAAGATGTCATTGATATACATGTGGTGGACATTCCAAAGATGTATGGGTTTCTCCTAAGTAGAGAATGGACGAAATTCCTAACAGGATGGTTTTCTATGGATTGGACTTAGTTATGGTTACCATGGAAAGTTTTGAACAATCAAATCAAGATAGATGCAGAGCCCAAATTGAAAATGATGATTACAAACTACAATGCCCTAAATAAAATAGCATTCTTACAATCGAGTTTGGGTTCATACAAGGTGATGGCATTCGACACTATTCTAATCAGAGCATCCCAAGACTAGGATAAGGAACTCAAGATATCAATCCCAAAGGATGAGATTGTGACACAATTCATAGATAATATGGTGACTAATTTTTAATGCTTGGGAGAAGAAGCTAACCCCAACATCTTACTTCTCCCTAGATTTTTTTGATTACACAAAGTTAGTCACTCTAATTTTGAATGCTCATCATGCTAAGAAGTAGTTGCAAAGGTGTTAACACATATAATGCTAGGCAAGGATAACCACATTATAGAAAAGGGACCTATGGAAGATCAAAGTAATATAAACTCAACTGAGTCGACAAGGTAGATCAAAGAAGAAATTGAAGATCTAAATGTGTCATATAGTGATACCTCTTTAGATGGGGGAGATTTGTCTTCTCCTCCTCTAGGGATGATTAAAGTCCAAAGAAGAATATGATATGTGAAAATTAAAGGATGGATTTTAGTAGTCATTCTTCCTGAACCTAAAGTTGAGGAAATCAAAGAACTAATAGGGGAAATCCAAGATAAATAGGAAAAATACACACTTCCTCTATCTACAGATTACAAAGGGGAATCATCAAGTCCTACACAAGGAAAGTTACTATGGATTCCTAAGAAATAGTTATTCAAGGCTCAAGTGAAAGAAAAGCTAAGGATGAATAAGCATAAGGTTAGAAAGCCCAAGGAAGATCCAATTTGGACACTTCACTTTGATGGTTCTAGATGCAAATTAGGGGCTAGAGAAAGTATAGAATTGGGTAATCCAAAAGGTAAGTCCTTTTATGTAGCATATCAATTACAACTTAGATGTACTATCAATGCTACAAAATATGGAGCATTGATTTGAGGACTTCTCTTTGCACTTGAGAAAGGAGTCACGACTCTCATAATCAAAGGAGATTCTTAGTTGGTTATTTGGTAAGTAAAATCATTATACTATTGCAATGAAAAAAGGTTATTTTCCTACAGGAAAAGAGTATGGGATCTACTAGATGATTTTAAAGCTCTAAAGAGAAGGTCCATTCCAATAAGGAAGAACATGGTGGTAGATACTCTTGCTATTTCAGTAAGCACATTACAACCAGTCAAGAGAACAAAATTGAAAATATTTTCAGTAGAGTTGGTTGCTGCCCCATCTATTCTATAATATATTACAAACTTTCAAGTCTTTTAGGATGATCAACACAGACTCAAGTTTATCATGTGTAGTCATCATTTTGAAGGAAAAGAGATTGATGATACACTGGATGGCAAACTAGAAGATGATGAGCTTGAGGACAAAGATGGGATTCTTAATCTAAAAACCAATATTATCCCAAAAGGGATGGTTGAGTTAGAATGCATCTTTGATCATGATGAATCAACACTCAATAGAAGGGTAACCCAAAAAAAGGGAATTGAAGAATGTGACTCATACAATTTGGGTACTGATGAAGAACCAAAAAGGGTATAGATAGGGAAAGCATGCAATAAACATGAAAGGGAAGAAATGCTCAATTTTCTTACTAAGTATAAGGATTTCATTGCTTTGAGCTATGAAGAGCTAAAGACATATGACCCTAAGATGCCAAGCCTTTTTGGCAGTGATAAAGACCTATCAACCCCATCCTGGAGCCCCTGATAATGAAGGAAGTCAAGAAATTGCTGGATGCAAAGATTATATTTTCCATTTTCCATTCTACATGGGTGGCTAATTTGGTTCCTATATGGAAGAAGACTAGAGAGATTCACCTTTGTTTTGATTTTTGTAACTTGAATCCGGCATCTCAAAAGGATAATTATCCTCTATCCTCACTTGATGAGGTTTTGCAAATTGTAAATGGTTCAAAAATGATGTCATTCTTGGATGGTTACTTAGGATATAACTAGTTGATGGTTGATGAAGAAGATCTATTGAAGAAAACTTTCACAATGAAGTGGAGAACTTTTTCCTACAAGAGAATGCCTTTCAGACTAATTAACGCAGGGGCTACATTCCAGTGAGCTATGGATGAAGCTTTTAATGGATTGATAAATAAGTCTATATTCATCTACATGGATGATTTAACTATCTTTTCAAAAGATCGAGGCACTCACATTGCTAATCTTAGAGAGGTATTCAATAGATGTCATAAATATGGCATATCTCTCAATCCCAAGAAATGCTCATTTGGCGTTACTAAAAGGAAAGCTCTTGGGACATGTCATTTTTGAAGCTAGAATCTCCATCGATCCTAATAGACTTGAAGCTATTCTAAAATTAGTACCTCTACATAGTCAAAAGGAACTAAATTCTTTCTTTGGAAAGATAAACTTAGTGTGAAAATTCATAATTGGATTTGCAGAGATAGTTCATCCCCTTAATGATTCACTCAAAAAAGGGGCTAAGATAGAATGGCTTCCAGAGATAAAGAAATCATTTGAAGATATCAAGGTGACCATTTCCATGGTCCTAGTCTTGGTGAGTCTTGATTATGAGTTACCTTTTAATATCTATTCCTTTGCTTCAGAACACTCTTGTGCAAGGATCCTAACATAGAAAAAGGAAAAGGAGGATGAAAGACTGATTGCTTTTATGAGTTGCCCTCTAAAGAATGTAGAGTTAAATTATTCAAACCTTGATAAACAATCCTTTGCATTAATCAATGTGGTAAAGAAGTTTTGTCACTATATACTAAGAAGTAAGGTGTATGAAATTGTACCTAATCGAACACTAAACACACTTTTGATGCAGAATGAACTTAGTGAAAGAAGGGGAAAGTGGATGGCCATACTTCAAGAATTTGATCTCAAAATTCAATCTATGAGATTAGTCAAAGGTCAAGGGTTATCAAAGATGATAGCAGATAACTAGGATGGAAATGAAAAGGAATTCAAGTTTGACAATGAAATAAATGAGGATGATTAGAATAAGATGGTTGTGTCAAAAGTTGATATTAATCAAGGAGTGGTGATAGACATTTGGTATCAAGACATTGTTTACTATATCCTACAAGAACAATGCCCAAAGTGGATGAATAGTTCACAACATAGGGGACTTAAAATGAAATGCAAGTCCTACATGTTACATGACAGCAAGTTGTATAAAAGGAATTATGAAGGGATTTATCTAAAATTCTTAGGAGGTGAAGAAGCCAAGGAGGTCTTGGAACATTTCCATGACAAGTATGGTATATGACATGGTTCAACAAAAGCAATGACCCACATGATTTTAAGATTAGGTTATTTTTTCCCTCAATATTTATAGATACTTTTGAACATGTGCATTCTTGCTATATATGTCAAACCAATGCTAATAAAGAAGGCACTCGACAATGCCATTACAACCAGTATATGAGGTGCACCCCTTCATAAAGTGGGGGATGGATTTTATTGTTCCAGTCAATCCACCATCATCAACTGGACACACATTTATTCTCATAGCTATGAATTATTGTAAATGATGGACAAAGGTAGAATCATTCAAAAATTGCACTATTAAGGTGGTAACAAAATTTTTAGTAGAACACATTGTTACCAGATTTGCAATGCCATTTTCCCTTGTCTGCAATAATAGATTTTCTTTCACATCTACATTCTTGACCCAATGGGCATTTCAAAATAAAGTTATTATCAAGTTCTCTTCAAATTATTACCTACAAGGAAATGGGGTAGCAGAATCTACAAACAAGAACTTGATCATCGTAATAAGATGATTGTTGAAGGAGAATCCTAGGGATTGGCATACACAACTCAAATATACTCTATAGAAAGACTGAGTGAGGGTCAAAAATACTTTGGGGACTTCTTCGTATTTTCTTTTCTATGGACAAGAACTAGTGTTCCCACTTAATCTTAGAATTCCTATTTTGAAATTCATGAGTGGGTATGCTAAAGATGCTGACAAAGTACAAATCAGATTGATGAATCTTTTAGAGATGGATGAGAAATGGATAGCTACATTGGAGCATATGGCTAAACATCAATCTGTTGTGAAAAGATGGTTTGACAAGAGAGCTATGATTAAATCACTTAGGATTTCTGACCTTGTTCTACTCTAGAATAAGGTGAAAGAAAAGCTAGGTAGCCATACTAAGTTTCAATGCTTGTGGATAGGCCCTTATCAGATCACAAAAATTCTTGGAGAAAACAATTTTAGGGTCAATTCCTTATAGGGGGAATTTCTTCCCTTGCCCATAAATGGGTAGTTTTTGAATCCTAAAAGGCACAAAATAAATAAATTAGTTAGATTTTATTTTTGCATTTAGCTTAGATTTTTATTCCTGCAAGTGTGTTTATTTTTGCATGTGTGTTTGCTTTCATGTTGTATGTTTTCTTTTAGTGATGTGTTTCCTTTAAAAGTTGTGTCAGTCCTGAGGGTAAGGCGTACTTGATATTTTTCTCAAGATTTTAATAACCACTTTTTGGTTCTAATTTTAGGAAGAGGTATTTCTTTGTCAAAACATTTGGACAATCATGTGTCTTATACTAACTGAGGAACAAACATTCCTTGTGGAAATAGGGGATTTTCAATCTAGAAATTAGAAGTCTAGACCTACAAGTTCTCAAAACTTTGCAAATTTAAAATTTGATTGTTTTAGGTGCTATTGAATTGAAGTTAGAGATAACAAGGGATGATCTAAACTTCAAATGGTTCAAACAGGAGGGGTCTCCTTGAAAGGTTGCTAAGATCATTATTTGGCATGAGAGTTTCTAAAAGAGGAATGCAACAGATGTTCACAAGAGATCAAATCCAAGAAATGACATCAATGTCCTAACTACACAGTCTAAGTTTAGTTAAGATACAAAAGATTAAAAGAGAGAGAGAGAGAGAGAGAGAGAGAGAGAGAGAGAGAGAGAGAGAGAGAGAGAGAGAGAGAGAGAATGCAAAAAAATAATATGGTGTTAAGACTAAAGGATTCTAAAGATCTGAGATGGCAGAAAGATATGTTTCCAAAATCAAAGTATCTTGTATCCAAAACATTGCTTCATCAAAACTACATGGAGTAGTTATTCAAATTTCCCAAAAGGCTAAAAGAACATGGCACCCTACCAAGAGCCCTCAAACTAATTCTCTCATTTGGTCAAGCAAATGATCGATGAATACCATTCATAGAGATTGTAAATAAATGAGCTAGTAGTAATGGAAGATTGTTTCCAAGTTGTTAGAAAACTCTATCAGACTACATCCTGAGATGTCAAAAGGGAATGAATACATGAATCACACACTAAGCTTGAAGGTTCTAAATTTTGGGATTTTGATTATAAAGTCATTTGAAAGATGCTCGAAGTGTTCAAAGTTTGGTTGCTATTTAATACACATTGGAAGGATGTTTTCTGATAAAGAAATGCCTTGGTCATTTCTTCCTTCTTCGAGGGCTATTTGTTTTGGTCTCACAACACATGCCCCATTCCTAACTAGGAATGGGGACCCCCTACTTTTTTCAAGTTCCTAAACCATGAGTTTGAGAGTAAAGAAAAAATAATACGATGTTAAGAGTCAAAAAGTTAAAAACACAAAAAAATATATATAAATAAGTAAATTTGAAAAACCCAAAAAATTGAAAAAATTGAAAAAGATGAAAAAAGTCAAAAAAAAATATAAAATATATAAAAATTATAAAAGTTAAAGTAAAAAAAAAAGTGTGTGCATGTGTGGTTGATGAGGGGCACATTGCGTGCCCATGCATGTGTGCAGGGGCATAATGTGCACCCTGCATACCTAAGGGGTTATAAAAATGCTTCCCCCCCACATAACACTTCATCCATTTTTCACATTTGCATATGAGAGATTCATGACAAGAGGTATGTTTGAGTATGAAAACAACATTGTGCCCTTCCAAGCTTGGGCCATGCACCCTTTGGCACTATAGGCCAAGTGCAATTTGGCATCGTACACCATAGACTGGATGCCACGGGCCACACCTTGCAAGTTCTGTGGCCTTTGGTGCCACACACCTACACATTTCTCTAAAAAAAGATTAAATATATTAAAATAAAAATATTAAAAAATAATAAATAAATTAAAATGCCCAAATTGGGAATTTCATTTTTTTATATTGAAATTCAAAGCTTTTACATTTTATTTCTAAGTTTTATCATTGACATAACAATCATTTTTCTCGTGACATGTAGATTGAAATGGCATCCACATATAGAGTAGCACCCAAACCCATTGTATTCAAGTTCCAATCAAAGTCAAGATTTCATGATGACCACATAGAAATCTAAGATACTAATTTAGGTCACATAGATCTAGGAGAATTCCTCAAAATCTATAACAAACCAATAGAGAGATCAGCTCTGGTCTCCTCATTCATCCATTCTGGGTTGGTAAACACTACTTCACTTCCTATATCAGTACAATCAGCTAAACTAATTATGGCCCTAGCATAGCATTTTGTTCTTGAAGAAAGGGTCATCAGGAGTGTCACTAGAGAGCTAGTGTTGGATCTATAACTCAAAAAAATTGAGAGGGTCTTCCATCTCCCAAGATTAGATCAATTCATTAGGCTCTCGTATGAAAAAATTGAGAGACGGTAGAGGGAGCACCAATAGGAGGAAATTAACATCATACAACCATCATACCTCATTGAGAAGCCTCCTAAGGGAAAGATAACACACAAAGTGGATATGACTTGAGGATACATGAAGGAGGATATTAGTTATTCCATCATTCTCTAGAATAGAGTTATGGCTCTACTAGTAGCAAGCCACCTCAACACCTTTATGGTCAACTTCATTGATACCATCAGAGTAGTGAAGATACCACTAGATTGGGCCAGCACTCTAAGTGAAAACTTGTGTGAGTAGTTGAGGATAGTAAAGGACAAGAAGAAGTTTTATATGACTTCTTACATGGTATACCTACTTGTAGCAAGGGTGACAAACTATCCCAGTTTGTAAAAGAGAGGTAGTATGTAGGACTCTAATGCCTGGCCATACATAGTCTACCCTCAACTAGTGAAGAAGAAGCTCTTAGCATAGAGCAAAGAATATAGAATTATGAATGATGCATTCACTTTTACAATCATTTGATTCATTGAGGGAGACTATGGGAAGAGGTTATCTGATGAAGCCAAAGCACATATTATAGTTCTTGAAGCCTACTTCATCTAGTTGAAAATATTCACATATATTTGGGTAGCTAGTGCCTTCATAAATCCTAAGAAGCTTCCAAGATACCCAAGTGACAAATTAGTGCTATTAGAGATTTCTTGACAAATTGAGTTGGCCTATGAGAAGATAAAGAGACAATGGAGGCCTTGCTAGGCATGGTCATTGGTCATTGGACCATATCAAGTGAAGTAGAAGCAAGACATTCTGTCCTTTGAGTGGGAGTGGGAGAATTATCTCTTTGAAGAACACAACTCTCCCTAGCCATACTTTGACGATATTGGGAGAGTGGAGAGTCTAGTAGGAAAGGAATTTCACGATGAGAATTCTATTGAAGATCACTAGTTGAAAACCACAAAAGACTATAATTTTTGCATAAGGGACTATTATAGGATGACTTTGTATCTAATAGAGAAGACTCTCCAGTTGAACATTCTAGAGGAGATAAGCAAACATGATTATAAGGAGCTACTAGACCCCCTATTCAACACTGAGAAAATTGGTGAAAGACCCATTGTGAATGCTAAGGTTGATAGGGAGAAGGCCAATGATATTAATCATCGAGCAAGGCATGTCATTAGAATGATGAAGGAATGGATCAAGAAACCTTTTCCACTTGATCCAATACCTAATATAATGATCTTTCATTCACATTCCCACATAGAAAGGGGTAGAGGGAAGAAAGTAACAATTCCTACCTTTGCGGCCCAGTCTCCTATTAGGCCCAAGATAGTGTACCTGTTTGATCACCTAGTTGGATATTATCACCCTCCTAAAAGGAAGGGAAAGAAAAAAAGAAAGAGGACCTCCCCTTAGATGATTCATATAGAATAGGCTGAAGAATAGATGCCTCCCCAATAGCAAGAATAGAGTGCATAAGGGTTTGAAGATACTGGAGCTACTCAAGTCTAGGATGAACCTCGGTTGCCTCCTATTGTTTCCATCCAACCAAAAGAGGAAGAAATTCCGCAAGCCTCCATTCCTCCTATGCAAGAAGAGCTAGCTTCTCCTTCTACCTCAAAGAAACAAAATAAGAGGATCAAGATCCAAATGAAAAAGAGGCAAAGGATCAACAAAAGATTGGTGCCTTTCCCATCTATTCCTAAAAGCATTCCAAAAGGAGATGAAGAGGAATAAGAAGAAGAATCAGAAGAGGAACAAGTGCCCCTACAAGGAAGAAGTTGGCTAGTAAGAGCCATGGAATTATAAAGGAGAAAGAGTGCCAAGGGTACCCTGATATCAACCCAAGTAGAACCCTTAGAGCTCTCTTCCTCAAAAGATGAAGTATAGTAGTGGGTGGATGAATAGAATGAAGAGGGAAATGACATTTTTCCAATGTTATATTTTGATTTTATACTAGTGGTATAAATTTGATCAGGGATAACATAAAGGACACTCCTACAGGTAAACTTGAATAGGAAGACTAGATGTAGATGCCACTAGATACACAGGGTCCTGATCTTACTCACCCATCTCCACCACAAATTATGGTGGTAGATAGTGGCTCGGTGACTCCTCCACCTAAGATTTTAGAGGAAGAGTAGATTTAGAAGGAACCATCATAGGAGGAAGGACTAGAACAAATGGTGATCAATGAAGTGTTGAAGGAGGGCAAAATCATACAATATTCTCAACTACCTTCCCAAGACACTAAGGTTCAAGCTACAAGGTCTACTGAGATTGAGGCTATAGAAGAAGAGCCCTCCCAAATGGAGAGAACTACAAGTAGAAGTGATAAGGGAACGAGGTAGCCAAACATACCCCTTTGTCATCAAGAGCTAGGTCCTTAACAAGATGCATCCCTAGGTGAATCTAGAAGGAAATAATGAGGAGCATTAAGCCTCAATTCCATGTTTTAAAGGATGACATTTGTCACATTGTTGAGATCTTGAAAAAACCAAAGTCTCCATCACATGAGGTAGCACCATTGGCATTTGTCACCGGCACATGGAACTTGGAAATTTTTTTAGAAGTAGCTCTTCCTCCTAAAGGCATAGATGTAGAAGGCCTTACCCTTGAGGATTATGAATTAAAGGATGTTATGTTGGGAAGGCTTGCATAGGATTCAACCCAACTAATGATGAAAATGGGAGTCAAAAAGGTCCTCAGGCACATGCAACAAGAGGAGACCAAACTCCAAACACTTCAAAGGCAACTCAAGATCCTAAAAGGATATCTAGCTGAAGTTGTTGGTCCTCTGGATCTTGAATACCCTAAGAAGACTTGAAATACCATACTTAGAGAAGGGGGAGGTCTACAATTAGACCCATTTTTGAAGGCTTGTAATGAGTGGCAAGAAAGCCTTGAAGATAAAGGTGTTATGATAATCAAAAGGAAATTGAAGTTACTGCATACTATGTAGGAGAATGTGAATAAAATTGTAGAAATTTTGAAGCAAGACTTAAGTATTATGGATGAAGTATGGGCTTGGAGTAAGGATTTGCAAACTATACAAGCCATAAAGGGCCAAAGATATTGGGTTTTGATTGATGTATATATTAGAGAAGAATTAGATATGATTGATGATTGGATATAAAAGATAGTGGATAGAAATAAAGTAATGGGAACATTACATAAGGAGATCCATTGGCTCAACGACCAAGCCCAAGAGTGAATTTTGGAAGCAAAGAGACACTACAGTGATGCATGCTTGGACATTTTTGAGGATGAGGAATGAGAAAAGCTATTTAAAGTTGAGGTATTAGTAGAGAATTTTAAGAAGACCTTAGAAGAGGAATCTAGTGATGAATATTTCTAGCAAGCCTTCAGGACAGAAGAAGCCCTATTAGAATTGGATACCAAACTCAGGGATTTTGTTGACACCCAAATTGAGGTAGACAATTATGAATAGAAGGTCAAGGATAAATATGAGATTTTAGATCTTCTAGATGTAGCTAAAATTACTAAGATGATAGATAAATTCAAGGGTAAACATCTAGACATAGTTTTGGGATGCAAATGAATGAAACCCGGATGCCTGAATTTCAATTTTTGACACTTAGTAAAAATTTTAGATTTTGACCCTGTCAAGGTCCATAGGTCCATAGCTATATAGGTGTGTAGGTTTGTAGCTCTAAAATTCAGAGGTGCACTGACAGTTAAGTACTTGTTCCAAAAATAGTGCTTTCCATGCATCAAGGATGCATTCTGATGCTAGTTTAACTTTGACATATGCATGGTGAAGGACCAGCTTCCAATTTTGGCACCTCCAGACACTCCTACTTTGACTAAAGGCTTCCTTGTCTTTTCTCTCTCATAATTTCTTTTTTTTAAACACATAGAAGGCTCATGCATCCAATTTAATGAATAAAATATGGATGGATCCCTCTAAGCACAAGATTAATTGTTAGATTGTATTTTTTTTTTTTTTTTATTGTTTAAAGGCATATTATTGCATGGAGAATATCTCTCACTCTCAACATAGGTTAAGGAGACAATTTCTTATAAATACCCCATTGTAATATGTAACAAGGGCCTCCATCATTATGCAATAAAATTATGCTTTCGGTGCTCGCATTTGGAGTGTAGTTATTCTTGCCTAAATGTGTCATTATTTTGTGAATTTTGTTAATGGAATTGTGATTGAGCCAAAGGTTTATTGCATTTTTTTTGGTTGTGCAATCTCTTAGTTTTGGTGTTTGCTATAGATTTATGAATTTTGCTGATGTATTGAGTTCAAAAAGAAATCACAAAATTGTGCCTACATAACTCTTTGTCTCGCATGAGCACACTTTTTATGGCCTTGCAATTTGATGAACAATGAAACATCATTTGGATATTGAAATTTCCCATCGACAATTGCATCAGTGGAATCTAGGAAGTGATGCTCCTATTTTCATTAGTTACCTACCAATCTCTTTGAAATCTTAACTTGTAGTATGTTGTTTTCTATAGCTTATGTATGTTAGGATTTCAATTTCACATTATTTTCTTTGAATTTCATGTTATTTGCTTTAAAGTTCTTGTTATTTTCTTAATACAAAAATATAGTTCTTTTTAAGCGTTATTTTGAAACAATGTGTAGATTCTACATTCCATCCAAAATAAAAATGAACTAGCAAAGGCCTCCTTGTGAACATTCACATTTATCTTCAACTGAGTGGGTTCTAGTAGGTTGCAAGATCACCTAGAACCTTAGAGTTGATTTAAAAAATCATCTTTTTAGGAGAGGAGTTTGCAATAATTCCTACCATTTAGCATTGCGTCAAATGATAGCTCAACACTTATATGGCCAAAGCCCATGCTTTTGCCACCTTTAGTGGTGGAAGTCCTCTTTGATTAGCCCAAAGACATGACATTCCAGTAGCTACACTTAAAAGTATACTTGAATTTACTAGTGAAACTTCTATCTCTCCCTTAGAACACATTCAAGAGGTTGCAAATGTCTATAATATCCATGGTATTACAAAAGATGATGTGTTCATTACACTCTTAGCTTCACATATAAAAGGGAAAGCCCTACAATTATATAGGGGTCTATTACATGGTTCTATAATGGATAAGGATGGGTTAGGAGTAGAACTATGTAAAAATTTTGAGAAAAAAAGTGACTATTTGTCACTTATAGAATAGCTAACTACTATAAAAGGAGCCCCCCATGAATGTATGACTGATTTCAATGATAGATTTTAGAAGACATGGGATAGAAGACCTACTTTAGTGAAGCCTACCACTAGTAATGCCTTCTTACATTACCTCAGAGCTTTTGATAGTGATATTGCCAATATAATCCAAACCATGGGAGGGGATACTCTACCTAATGCTTATGAAATAGCAATAAGGGCAGAGAAAATATTGATACAATGAGGAAAATTAGCTCCAATGCCTCATATTCCTTTCCTTCCTATTATCCTAAATCACCAACCAGTAATAGCCCCTATTCCCACATCCTCTAGATCACAACCTCTTGCTTTAGCCCCTCAAGCTTCCTCATCATCTAGTGAGCTAGGAGAGTTGAAGGCACTAATACAAGATATTGGACAAAATTTGCAAATTCAAGATAAGGAGTTGGAGGATAGTTTCTCTATGATTCAAAAGATGATAAATAAAGTGATGACTTTGGAGAGACAACAAGCTCAAGTGAATAAGGTTCCTCAAGTGCAATATCAAGCCCCTAAAAATAGTAGGTCTCCAAACAAGAATCCAAGTTATGTCCCCTATAATCAAAATAGATGTAATGGTCATGCTTCTACAAACAATGCAAATCAGGATAAAAACCTTGGTTCCCCAAAACAATTTTTCTCAAGAGCAAGATCTATGTCCTTGCAACTATTCTTATGCTTTTTGTATGTGCTAGAAGGTAGAATCTTATTTGGCATTAGCTACCCAATGGCCTATAGCAAGGAAACCATACAGTGTTAGTTGTCCTACTAATGTTTCTTATCTACAATAGTATAATGATTTTTCTTTTATGAACCATCAACTCGAGGAATATTGTCATGCCAGTTATGGTGCTATAGCTCATAATACCATAAGTAAAAGGAGAGTTGTTGATGATACTATGCCCCCATCACCCAGTCAGGCTTCAACTTCAAATGTTGTTCCTCATGATCCAATAATGAATGTCCAATCCTATGTTACTCCTCAAAGAAGAAGAACACAAGTAACAAAGACCTTGTTGAACCTAAGGTTACTCAACCTCAGCCACCTACCCATGCAATCCCTAAAACTTCATACTTGGTGATTGATATCTTGAGTTCCTTATCCCCAAGATATATCAATGGAAAAGGTAGAACCTTATTTTGCTATCTATCTTTCTAGAGACTTCACTACATAGATAGGGGGTTATATTGCAATAGATTCATCATGTATGTTCCTTATGACAAGATATGGAGCAAGAGCTTCCCTAAGGCTATAGACTTTAATACTTAACCACATAGAGAATTATACCCCAAGCCCTATAAACATGAATTGTACAATTAGGGAGAAGGAAGAATTGTACACATTCCATGAGCCTAATACTTCATTAGTAGAGGTCCCTAATTTTCTTTTGGATGAGTGGGCCATAGGCTATCAATTTGATCCAATACAAGAAGACAAAGAGATAGGTCTTGGGACCTATTGTATATTTGAAGAAGGTGTTTCTATCCCTAATCTCATGAAAAAAAGGAGGATACAAATAGATTATGGGAGTTATTCTTTGATGGTTCAAGAAACAAAAATGGTTCAGGGTCTAGTGCTATGTTGATCTCTCTTGAATTGGAGAAGTATTCTTTTTCTTATAGGGTCCAATTCAGCTACACAAATAATGTAGTAGAATATGAAGTCATAATCCAAGGTCTCCAACTGGCATGAAAGAGAGGTGTTAAACTATTAAAGGTATATGGGGATAGTGAGTTGATTTTGAACAAAGTCGGAAACAAAAACATCACAAAGAACAATCTCTTCAAGTCATATAAACATAAAGTATGGGATTTGCTTGAAGATTTTCAAGCATTCAATATTTAGAGTGTTCCAAGGAACAAGAACAAACATTTTGATAGGCTTGTAGCCATTGGTTCCCACTATGACATACTAGAGAAACCTGATGATGATAAGGAGAAACAAATGAAGATTTTTGTAAGACCTGTTGTCCTTGGAAATTGCATAAATTGGAAAGTGTTGTCTTTTAATGAGCAAATTGTAAATTTTCTACAAAATGAGGCAAATTTTTTGCCAAAAAATAAATCTAGTCTCCAAAGTCAATATGGGGACTAGATCATAAATTTTAACTCTAAAAAATTACCTAAGGGTCTCATTACCTTGGAGGGGATTTTCAATTATGATGATCAAGTAAGGAGCAAGAGTTCAAATTTGACTACAAGTAAAGATGACTACACACGCTTCACTATTATTGATGGAAAGACTCTCAATTTAGGAAAGGTATGTACTAAAGTTGAAGAAGAAGTTTTTATTAAGTTATGTCAAGAATTTAATGATGTCATTGCATGGACATATAAAGTCTTCAAGGGTTTTGACCGAATCTTATTTCAACATACTATAGATATGAACCAAGATGCCAAGCCTACTAGACAAAAATAAAGGCTAGTTAATCCTAGGATTGATCCATTAATGAAAAAAGAATTGTCAAAACTCATAGAGGCTAATATCATTTTTTCTATTAAACATTCCTCATGGGTAGCTAATCTTGTTCCTATTAGGAAGAGGAGTGGAGAAATTAGGCTTTGTGTAGACTTTAGAGACCTTAATAGGGCTTCTCTTAAAGACCATCACCCTCTTCCTTCTATGGAACAAATCCTATATAAGTTTAGTGGTTCAGAAAGATTTTCTTTCTTGGATTGTTTTCAAGCTATAATCAAGTACTTGTTAAGGAATTAGACTAACATAGGACAACCTTTACCACTAAATGGGGTACCTATACCTATTGTAAGATGTCATTTGGACTAACTCATATAGGTGCCACATTTCAAAAGGCAATGGAGATGGGTTTCAAAGGTATAATGGAGGATTTCATGTTAGTGTATCTTAATGATACAACTGTCATCTCCAAACATGCAACATATCACTTTGACCATTTGAGACAAGTATTTGTTAGATGCAGAGAATATGGTGTTTCCCTAAATCCTAAGAAGTGTATGTTTAACACTATGTAGGGAAAGCTCCTAGGACATATTGTATCAAGAGATGGATTGAGGATAGATCTAGAAAGGATAGAAGCAATTCTTCCTCTCCCACTTCCTCCTCATAAGAAAGGGTTGCAAAGTTTCCTTGGTAGGATTAATTTTGTAAGAAGATTCATTCCAAACCTTGTTGCTATGGTAAAAACCCTTATAGCCATGTTAAAAAGGAATTTAACCTTCACCTAGACTAAGGAGGGGAAAGCTAGTTTTAAAAAAATCAATAAATCAATTGCCTAAGCCCCTACTCTTGTTAACCCCAAGTTCGATAGAGATTTCATCCATTACTCCTTTGGAGGAGAATCAAGCATATCAATGATTTTGACACAACTGAATGATGAAAACTTGGAATAGTCCATTACTTTTTCTAGTGAGGTTCTCAATGATTATGAGGATAGATATAGTTATGTAGAGAACTAGGTCGTTGTTTTTGTAAGAGCTCTCAAAAAGTATAGGCATCTCTTGTTTGATAATAAAATATAGCTTTTAGTTCCACATGTAGGTGTGAAGGAATTCCTCCTAAACAAAGATATTAATGAAAAAAGGGTTGGATGGATTACTAATTTCATGGAATATGACATTGATATCATGATCACCAATTTGATAAGAGGTAAAGGAGTTTGTGAGAAGATGGCTTCATCTTTTGAGATACCTAAGGAGGCTATCCTCTTGATTCAAGGTGAGCAAATAGTAAGTAATAAGGGTTAGTCTAATTGGTCACAAGACATGATAGCCTTCTTCCTAGAAGGAAGGTATACTCAAGACTTAAATAGAACAAAGAGGAGATAATTTAGGTTACAATCTATTCCCTATGTCTTGGTGAATGGAATATTATATAGGAAATATTTTGATGGAGTCCTATTAAGATGCATCTAGAATGACTAGATCACTAGGTTGCTAAAGGATTTTCATGATGGTCCTACTAGTGGCAATTTTTTAGCTAGAGTTACTACCATGAAGATAATGAGGGCTAGCTATTTTTTGGCCAACCTTATTTAATGACTATTATAAATGGGTAAGGAAATGTAAGAAATGTTCTTTCTTTTCTAGGAAGCAAAGATTGGTTTCCTTTCCCCTCCATTCCATTCAGTTTGACCAACCTTTTACTTGATGGGGTTTGAATTTTATTGGTCCAATAAACCCACTATTTAGTGCTAGTCATAAGTGGATCCTAGTAGCAATAGATTATTTCACAAGATGGACAGAGGAAGTAGCTCTAAAGGATGCAACCAAGGCTTCTATGGTCGATTTCCTTAATATAATTATAACCATATTTGGTATCCCATCAACTATTATTTTAGATAATGCAAAATCTTTCGTAGGAGCTCAAATTTGTGCATGGGTGATTGACCATAATATCTACTTGAGCACATCCTCAAACTACTATCCTTAGGGAAATGGATTGGATGAGTCATCTAAAAAGAACCTCATCAGAATCATGAAGAGGACAATTGAAGATAATCAAAGTTGTTAGCATGCCAAGTTAAAGAAAACCCTTTGGGCTAATAGAGTTACACCTAAGAGGGCCATCAAGAACTCTCCATTCATGCTAGTGTATGGAAAAGAATCCAAGCTTCTTATCTCATTAAAGTTCTCCTCTCTTGAGTTAGCTCATCAATTAGATCTAGAAGAATATGACCCCAAGAAAATCAAATTGGTAGAACTAATTGAGTTATAGGAAAAGAAGCAACAAGCTATGCAAACCTTGGAGAAACATCAGAGCAAATGAAAGGGTCTTTTGACAAAAAGGAAAAAGTTAGGGATTTCAAGGAAGGTGATCTTATTCTCAAATAGGATCTAGATAGGGAAAAGCCAAGGAGGCACTCAAAATTTGATGCATTATGGAGTGGTCACTATGTGGTTATCAATTGCAAATAGGCCAATACTTTTCAATTAAGCAGGTGTAATGGTGAAATTCTACCTATTCCAGTTAATGGAATATATCTTAAGCCCTTCTTCTAATAAAATATGAGTATTTCATGTATATAGTTAAATTAGTTTCATTCCTATGGCTTCCTATTTTCCAAGGAGGTGCATGAGCACATTTTTTTGCAGAGGGTGCAAAGGATTTTGATTCTTGGTTTTAGTTGTGGAGAATTTTTTTTGAGTTTTGCAATACAGAGGGTAGTTTTGAGGTTCCTAAGATTATCTTCTATCATTTTATGGTTTTTCTAGATGTATCTTCATGATTTCTATGACTCTAATTCCCAATGGATGCACAGGCTACTGGTCTATACATATCTAGCTTGCATCCCCCCTGAGTCACTAGATTTGTTGACCATTTTTCTCTTCTACCAAAATTGCCATATTTGAATTCAAATTTAGTAACGTTCACATATTTAAATATTTAAAGTGGGGCACAAAAATACCTTATGCTAAAACCTTAGGTTATATTTAATTCCTAAGTGACTATGGACTTTAATATTTTTGTGGGCTACAACTTTTCCTACCGTTAGATCTTCCTAGATCTAAGGTTGTTGCCTTGAAGCCTTTAGTTATAACAACATAGCAAGGTTCAACCATGTGTTTAAGTGGGCTCATTTATTCAATTCCCACTTATCATAGGATTGCAAGGGTGAGAAGTCAAAGCTATGATAATATGACCATGTTCTCATGCTATGATCTTGTGATCTAGCATAAGATCACAGAGTCAATTGTCTAAGACATTGATGTTATGATATGTAGTTATCATAACACCGTAGAAGTGTATGGTCATAAGAGATGGTAAGAAGGGTTACAATCTTATGATATTTGGTTGTTGTAAGATAGTAGATGTAGCTAAGGAAGTCTTCTAAAGGCACAAAGGTGAAGGTTTTTTGTAGTGGCAATCATAAGATCACAAGGAGACTTTAATGAAGGCTTGATGTTAAGAAAATTTGATGATCATAACATCGTAGAACCTTAGTTTAACTAGAATAAAGGTGTTCACTCATTTGAGCTGCAAAATAAAATGGGTCTTCATCAAATGGAATTGTAGAAAAAGTATAGAATGAATGTTGAATATGATTGACCTACTGATACATCTGACTTGGCATGTTGATAGCCAAAATGAAAGTAATTCGTTAATGTTAGATCAAATTTTTGATCATCTGTAGATTGCTTTCCTCATTTCCTATGCCTAGTAAATGAAGAAGGAGCATGCACTCATCACCTGGTTATCCATCTACCCAGTTGTGCATTAAGGCCATCATTTCATGCCAAAATTAGGGTTCTTCCAGTCAGGGTTGATGATTTCCATGACTCTAAAAGTGTATTAGATCCAATCTATCATCCAAATTTCATCCAATCATCCTCTGACAGTCTTAAATGCATGATTGAAATTATGAAGCAATTAGGAGTTATGCTTGAACTATAAAAGTAGGTTTTGTTATTTTCCTAGGGGTTATCTCTTTTATAATTTTTAGAGATCCCTCTCTCTCTAAATTTTTGGAGCTTTTCTACAATTTGGCCTATGCTCAATAGATATTTTCTCTATTGTATCCATTCTTTATGTGCCAAGTGTGTGCATACCCCAGTGGCCTCACTTGCTAAATATGTTTGACAATTGAAATATCATATAATCATGTTCATACTTGGTGATTTATTAGATTAAGAGAATCCATTGTATTACTTGTCTAATTGAGTTAACTTTGGCATATTATGATATGGAGATTGAAAAGGTGTAGATAATAGTATATTTTGAGAAATCTATTAAGTTTTTAGCACATTCATTGGAAAAGAAGTAGATCCACATACTATTTTGGTGCATCACCCTCTAAATTAGGTTAGGTAGTTTTGTTTATGTGCACTCCTTCTCCCTTTTCTTCTCGAAGATCAATTAGGTGCATCTTGATAGTAAAGGATGTTTTCCTTCTCCAAAAATTCAGCCTTAGAGTAGAATTCCTACAGTTGGAGGTTCTTTCCATGTTACAAGAGGTTGTGTGAGAAGTATTCCCTTAGACTAGGGTGCAAGCTTGTGTGTCAATAGTTTTTGTGCATGAATTTAATTATGAATGCATAGTTATCCTTAATAGATTAGATTTTGTGAACTTAAGAGGTTTTAGAGGACCTAAATTAATACCATTAATTAAGAGAACAAGTCTTGATTCAATTGGAGTGAGGAGATATCATCATTTTCCTTAGACATCAATTTTCAAATAGTTTTTGTGAAATGTGTGGAATTTTCATCTTGTATAATGTTTTATGAGGAAATGGAATCTTGTTAAGATAGGGACATATTATTGTGTCATGTGTGGACCTAAATATAACTTTTCATTTGTTTTTTTCATGTTTTTAATAGTTTTGGTTTACTCTTCCAAGGTGGACCTATATTGTAATTAAATGCTTGACTAGCCAAAGTGTGGCTTAGTTGGATATATAAGTAGCTTGTATTGATGTAGAAATCATTAGGGGATTAGTAGTGGATCATTTGGGAAGGATTCCACATCCTTAGTAGAGGAATACATGAGATAGAAAATTTGGAGAAGAGCTAGTGGCAGTGGTTTAGAAACAAGGAGGTTGCTTGGTGGCTTGTGAGCACAGGTTAAGATCTTGGAGATTTCTAGCAGATTTTTGTTATGTGACAGATCTAGGCTAGTTATGATTTGAGTTGGATCTTGAGGGATCTTTCTAAACTATTGTAATTTCTTTGTATTTGGCCATAAATAGGAAGGCCTTACAACCTGGCATATTGACTATAATCAATTTTTTTTTATGAATAAAGAGTTAAGAATTGGTAATAGATTTTGTGTTATTATTTATTTTCCATTGTGTGGTTATTTTTTGGGGGCTTGGAAATCTCCTTTGGGGATTCTCCTACATTGCACTACATTAGATGGTATCAAAGCAAAGGTTTGATCTAGCCAGTGGATGATCTTATCAGAGCGCAGTTGTTCCTAAGTGTGTAGACTAATTTCCAAAGTTGAGGCAATTTGCACCAAGACCTTGAGTTGATCTGAGAAGATCTTGATCTGGTGGTGGATTGTTCTTTCTAGATGACTTGTAGATGGATTGATGGATGTGAAGATGGAAGGTTTATTTTTTTGGAGCATGATCAAAGAAATTTTGTGGGATGTATGTTGTAGACTTGTGTTCCTAGACTTGTGATTTGTTCCTAGTTTTTCATTTGAGGTGGTAGGTTGTGATCTAACTTGAAAAAAATTCAAGGTTGTTACAAGGAGCACGGGAAGGATTTGTAGCAGAAGGTTTACAAAGATCTTAGGAGATGTCTCTAAGAGGATTGGACCCTTAGATGATTACAAATATCCATGTTATAGTGGAGAGGAGGATTAATGAGATAATAGCTTAGGTGGATGTTATTATGGATGCTACTTTTGTAAAAGAGTTGAAGAACATAAGAAGAAGGAAGTTGTATGCTACTAGAGATGGAGTCTACCAATCCAAAAGAAAGTTGTTTGAAAAATAAGAAGACTTATTCAAGAGGGAATATGACATAGCAAGGTCAAGGAGGAAGAAGTTGGTTTTGTTGATCAATTTGTGGAGTCTAATGTGAAAACTGCAGAGAAACTTGATATTGTTGCTAAGGATATTCCTAACCTTGTTGATGCTAGGATAAAGATTTTTTTTCATGATTAGTTGGTTGACTCTAACATGGAAATTTTAGAGCACTTGGTCATGGATAATCAAGTTTCTATTGATGATGAGTTACATGTTTCAAATCATCTTCTTGAGAGCAATGAGATTGTTGAGATTCCTGATTATGAGTATTTTCATATGGATGAGGATTTGCATATGGTTGTTGATATGGATTTGAATTCATATATTTTTATTGAGATGATTAAAGATGTGGATGTTTCTATTGATGTGAAGTTTAATGTTTCTGGTGTAGATTCACTATTTGATTATTTTTTTTGGAGTTACATGATGTTTTTAACATGGATTACATATTTGATGATATTGTTGCTGCTGGTTGTGATCAGTGGCAGAGATTCTTGGTGAAGCATTATGTTTAATTTGTTCTTGGGAGTTAGAATGTTGATTGGGTTACTCAGATTCATTTGATTCTAATTTTTTGGTGGATGTAGCATAGATTTTGATTTTTATATTTTTCTATTGAATTTGATGAAGTGGAAGCCTATGGTAAATATGGATTTGGTTGTAGATTGTTCTTTAGGCATCAAAGTATGTGATATAGTTTTCTATTTACCTAGGGAGTCTAATGTAGGAGCATCAAGCTTGGATTTTGGGGGAGTTATTATTTTCATGGTTAGGGATGTGATGGAGACACATTGGGGAACCTTTCCTATGTATGCATAGAGATTGGAGTTATCATGTTGAAGTTAGAGTCATTTTTACCTTGCTGCTAGAGTTGTATTTACTAGTTTTTATGTGCCTACTACAGCTGACATAACTAACTATGCACAATGATTCAGTGGTTTAAAAGTTCAAGGATTCAAGATGACTAGATTACTACATTCTATTAAAGGATAAATTCCCAATTCATTAGGAGATGGGAGATATGGTCATTTTCCTAACGTATTTTTTTTTTGCCAGTTTTTATGTTAGGTTTCTAAATGTGACTTTCATGATGAATGAATAGTTATAATTAATGAATTAGAATTTTTTAAATTAAGAGTTTGTACAGGGCCTAAATATATACCTTTAGTTAAGAGCACAAGTCTTGATTCAATCAGAGTGAGGATATATCACCATTTTCCTTGGCCATCGATTTTAAAGAATTTTTCGTAGAAACATGTGGAGTTTTCATCTTGTGAAATTTTACATCTTATTAGGTCATCTGTGGACCTAAATATAACATCTCATTTAGTTTTTTTAATTTTTGTTATAGTTTTGGTTTACTCTTCCAAGGTGGACCTATATTCTAATAAAATGCTTGACTAGCCAACTTGTGGCTTACCTCGCTATATAAGGAGTTTGTGTTGATGTAAAAATCATTAGGGGAGTACTAGTGGGTTATTTGGGAAGGATTATACATCCTTAGTAGAGTAATAGTTGAGATATCAAATTTTGAGAAGAGCTAGTGGTTGCGGTTTAGAAACAAGTAGTTCGCTTGGTGGCTTGCGAGCATAGGATGAGATCTTGGAGGTTTCTACTAGATTATTGTTATGTTACATATCTAGTATAGCTAGGATTTGAGCTAGATCTTGAGGGATCTTGTTGAACTATTGTAATTTCTTTGTATTTGGCCATAATTAGGAAGGCCTTATAACCTAACATATTTCCTATAATTAGTTATTTTTATGAAAAAGGAGTTGCAAATTGGTATCAGATCTTGTGTTAGTGTTTATTTTCCATTGTGTGGTTATTTGTAGGGGGCTTGGGCATATCCTTTGGGGGTTCTCATGCCTTGAACTACATCATATAATTAAGCCACCACCTAGAACTATAGAAGAAGTAGGGAGGAATATGTTTTATTCCAAGAATGAATCAAGAATGAAAGCCTTACAATAATATTATTATCCTTCATTCAAACAATCAACAAAGACACATTTTTTTGCTAATTTTTTGTGTGTGAGTGTAGGATATTTAATGAAGAGGTAGGTCACTTTGGGAGATTACTTCAATCCTGCAACCCAACAACCACTACAAGTCAATGCTTTGTCTCAGAAGATCAACTCTTGGAACAAGAGTTTCATTGAAGGAGGGTAGTATGATGCAAGAGCATCAACACATGCAAATATCCTTATGAAAGACAAAATAAGGATCAAAGACAAAGAAGTATATGAACTAGTCAAGTGGCATGTTTTGAAGCCAATCGTGGCTTTTGGAGAATTTAAGGATGTAAAAGTTGTAATGAATCCTAAAGGGCATGTTAAGGACATTGGGACCTCTAATGGGAACTAAAGCTTAGAAAGGACATATGGAATCAAATAGGTCTAAGGAGTCTTAGTTAGGTCTAGAATTGGTAAACTTGGTCTAGAGTACCTAATAGGAAAGTTGGCAAAGTTAAATAGTTGTTTTATGCAGTAAATTGTAAGTTGGAATATTCAAATCTTTGAATTCCCATAGTTAGTTCACTTTTGGAGGGAAAGTAGTTATAGGGAATTTTAAGGATAACCAATCTTGGAAACTAATCCAAATTAGTTGGGGTAGTTGTTAGGAAGGTAAATAAGTTCAGTTGGTGGCATTTTAATGTAGGAAGCACCTAGGATTAATCATTTTGTATGGACTCTGTGAAGGAAAGCAATAAAAATCTTCATTTTCAAGAATTTGAGATATGGTGTTTTGATTCTCATTGATTCTCTTATAACCATAATCTCTTAATCTTACCTACATGTTGTATGATCAATTCCTAATGCATTAAGACTAGAAAAGTTTATTTCCATCAGGTTTGTTGTTGTTGTTTGGAAGGATTCAATTGTTTTAGTGCCAAGTTTATGTTTTTAACTAACATGTTAATCTTTCCATGAATGTAAAAGTCTAATTCTCATGGAATGGTCTTATAATAGTATGTACATATCATGTTTAGCAAGCATTTTATAGTAAAGTATTAAGGATAGGTGATCACCACTAAAGATTATGGAGACAAGATATTGAATTCTTGGTTATGGAGAAGCAATAGAAGTTCTATCCATTGGAGGTCATCTTTTAATGATTTAAAGTAATTTATTATGCCAAAAAGAAGGTGAATCCACCATTTTTTTATCCCAGAAGTGTGGGGACAACATTTAATTAGAGAGCCCTAGTTTCAGAGGGCTTGGGGAAGCAATTTGGGGTTTTTGATGTTGCTAAAGTTTTTAGTCTAATTTCTCTTCGATATGTGACATTCATGACCCAAGAAGAGACTATGTAAAGTGGGTAGACCATGGAGTGTAAAGAACTTATATTTCCTTTGTTAAATTACTCACTTTTTATGCATTTAGAGCCACACCGTAGTGATAGCAGGGTTTGGTCTAAAGGAACCCTAAGAAACCTTTTTGTATGTTGAAGTATGGTCAAATGGGTATCTAAAAACCCATATAGTTAAGTTTTATTTTGGGAATCTTGGGACAAAATCAAGGATCTTTATTACTCAAGGCCTAATAGGGGTAACTAGGCCTAGAAGGTGATTAGAAGGGTTGGAGAGCTTGGATCAATCTAAAACTCTAAGAATCCTTACATCCAAGTCATTACCATCAAAAAATATCAACCGTAGTTATTGGAACCTTGGTGAGGAGTTCTTGTTAGGTTTTGAAGATATTGGAGTACTTAAGGCCTTGAGAAACACTAGTCAATCTTCACAAATTAATGAGTTTATAATTGGGCCATTCATCGACCACCCTTACCTCTACATCATTGAGTCTTTTAAAATTTAACACTTACTTCCAAAAACTTTGAAATAATTTACTTTAGGTGCATAGTCATACCATAATTCAAAAAGGGTTTTGTTTGTATATTTCTTAACTTGAACTTGGTTCAATGTGTAAACAATAGTACTTACATCTTCTCTCCATGCTTTTGTAAAACCTTATTTTCCACCATCAATATTCTTGTATAATGCATAGTAGATCTATTTCTTCTTTCAACTATTTTATTCAGTGGTGGAGTCCTTGGTATAGACATTTGTCTCTTGATTCATTTTTCATTATAGAATGCATTGAATTCCTCTAAAATGAATTCACCCCCTCTATTTGATCTCAAGAATTTTAGGCTTTTACCTACTTGCTTTTCAACTCTAGCTAAATAACACTTAAATATTTTAACAGCATCAAAATTTTCTTTGATAAATAGCATTGACATCATTCTAGAAAATTTATCAAAAAATAGCATAAAAATTTGTCACCACAATAAATTTTCACTCCAATAGGACCACATATATCAGTATGAACAAATTCCACAATGTCATCAAAATAATAGGTCTTGATCTTGAAACTAGGCTCTATCATTCCTCCCATTTGACATTGTTTTCACAATATTTTATCAAGTTTTCTCAATCTTGGTAATCCTCTAGCTCTTTTCATCTTACTAATATTCACAAAATTATCAAAGTTCATATTGTATATGAGCAATGTTAGTATGCTAATAGAAACCAAATTTAAATAAAGCTTCTACAAACTAAACAAAATTCATAAACTTCAAGATAGACTAAGATGAGCTCTTAATTGAGAATATGAGCCATTAATGGACTCTCTCAATAAGAAGCTCTCTTGTTGAGTAGCTTTATCTAAATGGATAGGATGTATGCTCAATATGCTTCCAAAGGCTTCAATGGATGATTGTGGATTTTTGGTGTGGACAGATGGCTTTAGAATGGATTTGGCTCTCAAAATAGCATTATAACTTTACTTCATGGATTGTGTTATTTTGTAAAGGGGAAGGATCCAATTTATAGGCAAGAGGCTTGAGGGATTGAGGGCTAAGATGCAAGGATGGGAAAAAGCTTATGGAAGGCTCAGATTGCATGAGAGGAGAGCACATGGATTGTGCTTCCTTATAGCCAATCAAGGAGTGACACATGTCACATGGTGAGAGGATGGAGGAAAGGGCAAGGATGAGTCAACAAAGGAGGCTCAAGAGATAAAGTCTTCATAAAGACCCTCATAATGACTTGTAAGAGCAATAAAAGGGCTTGTAAGAGTCATTTATGACCTAGTGGACTTCATAAAGTTTTATGGTTGAGATATTTTGAGGGTGATGAGAGAAAATTCGACTTGGACTTGATTAGGAAGGTTTTAAGCTTGCTTAGGCTTGTGCAAATGATTAGAGGATGGATTAGGATGGTTTAGGATTAGCTTAGGGATAGGCAAGTGGATGGCATTTAATGAGGGTGGGTGAAGGAGGAGATATTTGTTAACTTTGGCTTGGGTTAGTAAGTCTTAACCCATGTTTAGGGAATGTGACAAGGTTAGGAGGGGATTAGGATTAGGTTTAAAGACATCTTCTAGAAGAGTCTAGATTTTGGAGGAGGATAAAGACTTTCTAGAATAGTCTAGAATTTCTTAGGATGAGGATGAAGACTTTCTAGAAGAGTCTAGAACTTCTTAGGATGAGGATAAATTAGATTTTTAAGAAATAAATAAAGTTTTATTTATTTCAAGGGTTTGGGTTGAGGAGATATTTATTAAAATTTTTTAATAAACATGAGGATTAATATTTAATTTTAATTAAATATTTTGAGTTGGGATTAGGGGTAGGAAATGATGGGATTAGCCTTTAATCAAAATTAAAGAAGGATTAGAAGATTTTGGAAGAGGTTATTGGTCATAAGGAAATTGGCCAACTTTTGGGAAAAAAATAAATTTTTTATTTATTTTAGGATTTTTGGTCAATTTATTAATTAAATAATTAATAAATAAGGAAATAATGTTTAAATAAGATTTAAACATTTTTGGGAGGGATTCCTTAATTAAATATTTTTAATTAAGATAAAAGGATTTAATGGCATAAAAATTAATTAATTAATTAATTAAATAATTAATTAATTAATAAATGATGATGTCATCGGGAATTTTTCAGAAAATAAAAATACTTTATTTTCTAAAGGATTTTTAGGTGTCTACATTTTGCCCCTCTTTGATGTGATGCCGCAAGTGGCATGACATCAAAGATAAGAAAATAAGATGCCCAAGGCTAGAGCAGAAGAGGAGAGAATGGACTATGAGATGCCCCCTCAAGAAGGCAGCGGGGAGAGAAAGCGAGGCTTGGTGGCTTCTTGAAAAATACAAGAATCTGGGATGAGCAAGGAGACTCAAATTGGATTAAGAGAAGAGGTTTAGTTAGCTCAAACTCTTACTATGGGAGAATGATAAAGGGAGAATCAGAGGCACAAGAGGAAGCAAGCTTAAGATCTCAGGGATTACAGAGGATGAAGGAGCGGAGCGCTATAAAAAGGAATCCAGGATAGGGAGATGGATGAGGGGATTATAAAGCTGATGCAACAGGATTTCAAAGAGTCAGATTGGTGGAAGATGGGTTTCGGAGATCCCTAGGACTAGGATTGTGGATCTCGAAAGATGAGGCTTGGTGGATTGATTTGGATTGGTGGATCCCTAAGACTAGGATTGTGGATCCCTAAAGCTAAAGGTGAGGAGTGATTCAAAGAGATACTGATGCATAAGCTGGGGTAGGAGAGATGGATGCTAGATATGGATGGGGGATAATGGAGATGAAGGAAAACCATTGAAGCTTTTTGAGCGGGGGGGATACTTCAAAGAGAAGTACCACCATGTATTTGAGCACTAGATTTGCTATAGGACTGTTGGTTAATTGCCAAGGTTACCAAGAACATCAAGGCCTTTTCACCAACTATCCAGAGGACTGACGAACTGACTCAAAACAAAAACGCAAGGATTGCCCCAGTATCACACATGAATCCTAGAGGAAGCAGTGTGGAAATGACACTGGGTAACCCACAAGAAAAAAAGAAAACAAGAAAAAGACATGATCAAGACCTTACACTCTGATTGCCCCATTCATAGTATACCATGATATGGAAGATCGTGGCAACCTTGAGGAGAGAACAAGGAGATTTCTTGGAAAAGATATTTCAAGACCCAATAGGGAAGAGTCCAAATCAAAAGAAAGCAAAAATCCAAGAGAGAACCATTTGCCAACGAGATGGGTAGGACGAGGTACTAATGGACCAAGATCAGACATGAGGAAAGCTATATCCTACAAGGACCTATCGGAGAGCACCTAAGCTAGTGGATTTGGATGAGTGATGCATCTGGCAAGCTGAACTAAGAAAGATAACACTTTGGTGACAGGAAATCTAGCTAAAGGATGCATTGGAATAGCTAACCAAGATGTGCGATGGGTGCAAGATGTTGATCAAGGAGGAACTGACACAAAAGCTGAATAGATACAATGGTACTAAGCTAGAGAGGAGGTACAAGCTGACAGACCAATTTACAAGTGAGCTAATCAAGATATGGTACAAGCTAACAGACCAAGATAGTTACAAGCAGGCAAAAGCTCATGATGATAGGATAGCGGGATGGTTCAATGTTGTGCAAGATGCGAAACTAAGGATGAGGTGATAGCGTAAGATATGGATTTGGAAGGATGCATCCAATGATGATGATAGATGTGCGACCAAGGATGGGGACAATGCTAATGTTGGTGGTAGCTGAGCTGATAGATAGTGCTAGAGTGAATGGCTAATGAGAGGATGACATTGGATTTGCATGAGGATAGCCTAGAGCGAGGTACCAATGACAAGGGAGGATGGACAAGACAAGATCTCCAAGGAATACAGTGCCCCCAATCAGAAGATAACATGCGAAAGGAGGTCTTATGATGGATGTGATAGGATTGAAGCTAGGATGGAAAAAGCTAAAGGGGCTAGGGAGATAGCTGATAGCTGGGATGATTGGTTGAAGTTGCAGGAGATTAGTGGACAGTGTGAGATGGAAGATGGAGGGTGGAGGATAGGTGGATAGATTGGAAGATGGAGTTGGATGTCAAGAGATGACCAAAAGCATGAGGGTGATAGGCTAAGTTGGGGATGGCGGGATTACGCATGATGCTTGTTTGCGAAGTTTTCATCATGGTACTTGTCCAAGGTGCTTGAATTGCCAAGTTTTCACCAGTGGTCGCTTTTTTTTTTCTTTTTTCTTTTTTTTCTTTTTTTTTGACTTTTTGACTTTTGGACTTAGCTGGAATGATTTTGGCTTTCTTCAGCTATTTTGGCTTTTTTGGGATTTTTCACTGGCTGTTGGAATGTTCAATTTTGTTGCTAGTTGTTGGTACATCGGATGTGTGATTTATGCAATAGATCGGATTAGATGGGATTGATGGTAGGAGATGGAGGGATGAAAATGCTGGAAAGGAGCATGAGATGGGGATGCTTGCAAGAGCAACATTGGCACATGTTGGAACGGGTGTGAAAAGAGCATATGGGGGATAGATGGTAGATGCGGGCTTGATGGAGGATTTGTGGAAGCGTGCTTGGGGATATAGGCACCCAAGATGGAGTTAGGAGATGGGGGACATGAGTCACTAGATGGGGGATTAGCAATGGTGGATGCCATTATGCATTGGGTTTCAATTTTTTTCTTGGGGATCCACATGGTTTTGGATTTTCTTTTCATAGGCTTCTGCATTGTTTTGCATTCTTTGATTGGATTTTGCCTTTTTGGAGTATGTCTTTTAGAAAAGACATATGATTGCCTAGGATGTGGATTTTTAGCTTTATGCATTTTGAATTTGGCATTCACATTGTTGTGGTAAGCTTTGGGAAGATGGTTAGGAGAAGCTTTGTGAGATGGAGAGGATATGAAAGAGCATGTAGGGGGATGATGATGGATGATGTGCCCTAATATGTGCCTTTGTTGATCTTGCATAGAAATGGATGGAATAGGATTTTTATGATGGCTAATAGGAGGATGGAGGATGGTAGATTTTGGGACATAGGGACCCAAAATGGATTTAGCGGATGAAGGGGGGATATGGTAGGTTGTTTTGGGTTGCAAAGATGGTGGAGGGGGGATGACATAAGATTTCTTGAAGGAGTGATGGGAGGCTGACATGGTGGGCTTGGAGATAGGCTTGGTTTGGGGGTGTGGTGTACCAACACCTTTAGATGGTGAGCCTTTGGATACATATCCAAGACCATGAAATCCTAGATTTTTTTGTGCAATAATAGGCTCTCTGATTCCTTGCTCTTGTGGTCCTAAACCTTGACCTTGATAATGCCATCGATTGAGCATTTGAACAAGCTGAGGAAACTTTTTGCTTGCAGAAAATGGTAGAAGTGACTTATTAGGTGTATTGCAATGGGGAGATACTGTTCTTAATTCTTCTGCTGAGAGAGGGCCACCGTGGATGAATGTAAGTGAACCAAGAGGGCAGATTATAGATGGTGGAATAGCTTGGATAGGTGGTAAGATGGAAGCATGGAGTGGGGGAGATGGAAGGATAGGATCTTGATGTAGCTGGTGGGATGACAAGATATCTTGTAGTGGAGGAGATATGGCTCGAGGTTTTGGAGATGGAGGAGATGGTGACTGCACTATGGATGGAAGACATGGTATGATGATGTCTTCATTTATGCTTTGGGGGATGTCAACATGCTTTTGGGCAAGATCTTGATAGGATTGGTTTGGAGTGGATAGTGCGGTAGGAGGTGAAGGGATGGATTCTTCAAAGGCAGCGGATGGATAGATGGGAGATTCAGTAGTGGAGATAGGTGAGTAGAAGATGGATGCATAAGGGTCATTACGAGAGATTTGGGAAATACTTGGAGGCAATGTGGATAGGATTTGGAGGGATTTGACAAGTGGTGGGATTTTGATGCTTGTGGGAAGTGGAAGGATTCTAAACAATTTGATGGATGGTATGGGGATGATAGCTATGGGAGATGGAGGTGATATTATAGATGGGGAAGCTTCATCACTGACTACTTCACATGGTTGGACTAGATGACATGGCTTATCGACTGTTGGAGGCAACTTTTCTTGTATTTCCTCTAGGAGATTCCTTGGAGACTCGTGTGTCAAAGGTGGAGGTGGATTGACAGGAATGGCTAGTGTGATGGGGGTGGAAGATTGGAAGCTTGGTTGATGGGGTGATGGAGGGGAAGCTGGAATATCAGATGGCATGACTAGATAGTTTGGAATAACTCTTGGATTTTGGGGGATTCTTGGGGGAATTTTTCTAAGGCTTTCAATATACCCGTCATAGTCAACAATATTTTCATCGTCATTGGAATAGGAGGTGGTGGGAGCAAGGACAATGCGACCAAACACATCATGATAGGATTGGTACTTTATGCTTTGATGATGAGTTTGATGGGGATGGGGTCTTGTGTATGGATGAACACGGAAGCTCATGGTTGGATTTGGGTTAAGCACAGATTTTGGATTGGCTGATGAAAGATTTCCTAGGGAGAGTCAAAGTTGCATGACAGACCTAAGGAGGATTGGCTGGAGATTTTTGGCTTTCCTGTGGATGGAAGACTTAAAGGGCATGCTGTCAAAAAGTGAGAGTTTTGCTTTCCTATGCGTTGGATTGGTGGAGATTGTGTCAACCTAAGAATAGACTAATGATCCTATGGGCATGACATGAGATTGATCACTTGTGGATCCCAACCTTTAGCTCAAGGTGATGAGGGATAACAGGTGACAAAGCTAGATTACCCTAGACAAAGCTCTGTCAAAAGGATAACCATGGTGAGGCTGGTGGATTGGTCGGATTGATTGGATAACAAATTCTAGTAGAATGACAACAACTCTTTGAAGGCTTGGGTGTGATTTTGGATTGGGTTGCTAGCTGGCTGGGGGGATGATTTGGATGGACTTTGGATTTGGGATTGTTCTAAGGCAAAGAACTAGATAGATTTGTTTGCGGCAGGGGAGCTTGGATGATTTTCTGATGAGACAGTGACTACGCTAAGTATGCCTTGAGCTGGGAGATTTCTACTTTTTTTTTTTGGGATTTTGACCAAAGTTGGCAAACATTCATTCAAAAGATATGAACAAACAAGTAGACAAAATTTTGGAGCAAGCATGTCAAACACACCAACATCCTAGGAAGCTTTCTACAAGGATGAAATTTGTTATAGCTAAGGAGTCCTCAATATACGCAAGGTACGTGAGGCCCAAATCCGTAGATGAAACCAAAAAGATGTCACACAGCCGAGAGGAGCGGTAACCCACTTCTCCTCTTTCACTTCTCAAGGGTATAAAGTTCCTTGAGGCTTAGCCCGAGTGATAAAATCTTGATTCCAAGAGAGGTGTCTTTGGATTCACCTCCCGATCTTTATACTCCGCCGGAACGCTGGAGTTGAGGTCGTCCCAAGGGGTGATGAAATCCCCAAGCAGGCCTCCTAAAAAGTGTAATACAAGACCACATACATGATTTTGGGCTTTAAAAGACACGCGTTCATTCCAATTGATGATTTAAATTTTGTAAGCTATGATTGAAGACACTTGTGATTATGGCATACAATGTTCATTCCAATTTGACAACGTCATTAGCATAATAAAAGTCAAGAGATCATCAATATAAGAAATGCGAGCGCCATTGAAAATGTGTCAAAACCATGCGATGTTCATTGATTTTTAGGCATTCAAGATTCAGTGTGAGTTTATTTTAAGCCCAAAACAAAGATTTGTGAAACTCGATTGCCAAGCGCACGCCTGGAGGCCCTCCACATCAAGATTTGTCCAATTTTTTATGCTCAAATGAAGTGTGAGCAAGATTAATGTGCATTCAAGGAAAATTTGATTTTAATCCATGGCATTCAAGAGTGATTTTAGCAACATGCATTCAAAGACAAGTGGTTAAACATTCAAGTTTTTTCCTTTGAGCATTCAAGATTGAGATTTTGTGTGTTGTTTTAAGAACTTTGAAGTGATTTGTTTTAACCTTAGATCATTCAAGATTGTTTTGGACTCAAAAGTGAAAATGACTCTTTGGACTTTGCTTTTCATTCAAGATTTTGTGTTCTAGTTTGCATGTTTTAAGCCCAAAAATGATATTCCTAGATTGTTTTGATGCATGAAAAACCTAAGAAACATTCAAGATTTTGCAATAAGACATTTGTTTGGAACAAATAACAAAGCTTTTAGGACAATTTTTGGCAACCATTTAGGACTCTTAGTTTTCATGAGATTTTTAAAAGAACTTTAACATATTTGCAAATGAGGTTCATTTTATCCTTGATTGATGCTTTGAGTTTGATTTAGATTTTAGTGTGCACTTAGTGTTGATTTTGAACCTTTTGAAATGGAAACTTGAAGTTCTTTTTAAATTCCCAAAAATGAAGTGTTCCTAACTTTGCATGAATGCATCTAAAACCTTGATGTTGCAAGGATGCAAATGATTAGATTGGTTTAGTTTCACTTGTTTAAAAGATTTTTTCTTTCTTGCAAATTTTTAATTTTTCAATGGATTTAAGTATGATTTGGGGGTTCATTTTAAGCACTAAAAAGAAGTGTGTATGATTTTGCTTTCTTAAAAAAAAATGGCCAAGATCTCCTACAAGAAGAAGAAGAAGAAGTAGATGGAATAAGAAGAATATAGACAAGAAGAAGAAGAAGAATTTCAAGTTCTTTGTCCACCTATAAGCTTGAAAAATCTGCAAACACTATGAGATAGATTATGAGTTCCTTTGTCTTCTTCATGCTCATGTGGACCTACAAAACCAATTTATACAATCCTACCAATCACAAAAACAAGAAAAATTAGCCAAAATCAGCAAATGACATACAAAACTTGACTAAAAAAGCTAATGAAGATGACCCATGCGGGGTCCCACCGGGCGTGCCAAAATGTATATGAGCAATGTTAGTATGCTAATAGAAACCAAATTTAAATAAAGCTTCTACAAACTAAACAAAATTCATAAACTTCAAGATAGACTAAGATGAGCTCTTAATTGAGAATATGAGCCATTAATGGACTCTCTCAATAAGAAGCTCTCTTGTTGAGTAGCTTTATCTAAATGGATAGGATGTATGCTCAATATGCTTCCAAAGGCTTCAATGGATGATTGTGGATTTTTGGTGTGGATAGATGGCTTTAGAATGGATTTGGCTCTCAAAATAGCATTATAACTTTACTTCATGGATTGTGTTATTTTGTAAAGGGGAAGGATCCAATTTATAGGCAAGAGGCTTGAGGGATTGAGGGCTAAGATGCAAGGATGGGAAAAAGCTTATGGAAGGCTCAGATTGCATGAGAGGAGAGCACATGGATTGTGCTTCCTTATAGCCAATCAAGGAGTGACACATGTCACATGGTGAGAGGATGGAGGAAAGGGCAAGGATGAGTCAACAAAGGAGGCTCAAGAGATAAAATCTTCATAAAGACCCTCATAATGACTTCTAAGAGCAATAAAAGGGCTTGTAAGAATCATTTATGACCTAGTGGACTTCATAAAGTTTTATGGTTGAGATATTTTGAGGGTGATGAGAGCAAATTCTACTTGGACTTGATTAGGAAGGTTTTAAGCTTACTTAGGCTTGTGCAAATGATTAGAGGATGGATTAGGATGGTTTAGGATTAGCTTAGGGATAGGCAAGTGGATGGCATTTAATGAGGGTGGGTGAAGGAGGAGATATTTGTTAACTTTGGCTTGGGTTAGTAAGTCTTAACCCATGTTTAGGGAATGTGACAAGGTTAGGAGGGGATTAGGATTAGGTTTAAAGACATCTTCTAGAAGAGTCTAGATTTTGGAGGAGGATAAAGACTTTCTAGAATAGTCTAGAATTTCCTAGGATGAGGATGAAGACTTTCTAGAAGAGTCTAGAACTTCTTAGGATGAGGATAAATTAGATTTTTAGGAAATAAATAAAGTTTTATTTATTTCAAGGGTTTGGGTTGAGGAGATATTTATTAAAACCTTTTTAATAAACATGAGGATTAATATTTAATTTTAATTAAATATTTTGAGTTGGGATTAGGGGTAGGAAATGATGGGATTAGCCTTTAATCAAAATTAAAGAAGGATTAGAAGATTTTGGAAGAGGTTATTGGTCATAAGGAAATTGGCCAACTTTTGGGAAAAAAATAAATTTTTTATTTATTTTAAGATTTTTGGTCAATTTATTAATTAAATAATTAATAAATAAGGAAATAATGTTTAAATAAGATTTAAACATTTTTGGGAGGGATTCCTTAATTAAATATTTTTAATTAAGATAAAAGGATTTAATGGCATAAAAATTAATTAATTAATAAATGATGATGTCATCAGGAATTTTTCAGAAAATAAAAATACTTTATTTTCTAAAGGATTTTTAGGTGTCTACACATATGACATAGATTGTCATTCCATAACCAAACATCTTCAAATTGTGCAAATAGACATTTATATTAAATTAGGTCTAGGTAGAACAAGTTACCTCTTGTTATCTCTCCACTTCCAATTAATTCAATTATTACGTCATAGATTTTAGCCTTCTTATTTTAAATTCAACTTAGAAGCATGAATAGTTCAACTGTACCACACTCAAAAAATTATATTTTATTCCATCAACCCAATATACACTGTCACATTTGATCTTGTCATTCAAAATAATAAATCATTTACCTTTCACATAACATGGTGCATCATTTTCACACCTAGCGCTATATCCATTATAAAATTATATCTTTTCAAATTTTCTTGTATCACCAATCATCTAATGTGAGCAACCATTATCAATTATTAATAAATATCATTCTTACTCACATGTAAAATTAGAGCAATTTTCTCAAACTTTTCATCTTCATTAGATTCATCTTTCATTGCAAAATAAACAACTTCTTCATCATGATCATCAAAATCACTATCAGATCAATCTTCTTCATTAATGTAGCACAATTTCTTACATTTTCCTTTGTATTCTTTTTTACCTTGGTTGTCCCAATTGTCTCTCCTTCCTCGGTATCTAGTGGCTTTCCTTTCTTCTTTCTCATCTCTATAAGGAAACTTTGTAGCAATATGACCAACTTTGTTGCATGTAAAATATATTATAGGAAGTTTACATTTGTATTTTTCATTTCATCTTGGTATCCTTCCTAAAAATAATGCTTCAAATTCATCAAGGTATTATCTAATTCACTGTCACAATCCACAATATTACTCTACTTCTTTCTCCGTAATCCATCAAGGGTTGGTTGAGACTTGAAAGCATATTCAATAGTAGGAGGTGTGTAGATATAAATATTTGACAATTCAAATGTAGGGAGCTTACAAACTAGACTATCCAAGATCAAATCATTACCAAGTATACATCTCAATTCTTGTATTACAAACAATCTTATTGCATAAACAAGAAGTATATTTCTCAATGCCTTTCTAATCACAATTTTATCAAATATGTCACCTTTAACACCTCTAGTATCATTCACCACCTCTTTGATTTGGCCACAATGTTATGTAATGGTTTCTCCTTCTTTCATTTCGATGTCATCAAACTTTCCTCTCAAGCTTTCAGCTTTATCCCTTAACACATTAATGTCTCCTCCATTAATTTGTGCCCACTTATCCCACACTTTCTTTGTAGTAGTGCTATTTTTTACATTATTAAATTCATCATAACTTAGGGAAGATGTTTTTTCAAGCATCATTTGATTATGCTCCTGCTTCTCTCTTATTTTTTCAACTATCAAAGGTCTAGGTACTCCTATGTTCTCATCGTCCAAGTAGTATAGTGCAAAATCTCCAATACTAGATAGATGCAATCTCATTAAGCATTTTCATGCAAGGAAGTTTTCCTTGTTCATATTTGGTATCTCTCTTTTGTACATATTGATCTTTAGATTTAAGTCCCTTCAAAATTTCCTTACAAGAACCAAAGTCTCTGATACCAATTGTTAGAATGATTTAGAATAATTAAGAGGGGGTGAATCAATTATCCATAGTTCCATATGTACCAATTCAACATTTAGCAACTTCAAACAACTTAACCCAACTCATAAATTCACTTAGCCTATATAGTAACTTATTAGTAAATCAACTTATTTATTTAGTCACTTATTTTTCTATTTAGTGTATGCTGACTAATAGAAACATAAAATAGTAAAATATATGAAAGCAACATTCCCACATATAACACTTTGACACCCAGTTTTAACATGAAAATCCAATTTGGGTAAAACCACCAAGTAATTTTCTATTAGTTTTTACTCTTTTTAAGTGATATTGGCTAAGAGTTAACCCTATTAAAGGTTATAAAACACATTATTAGGTTTGACCTTGTTAAAGGATTTAATCACCTTGTTAGAGGACTTTAGAAAGTAACTCTCACAATGGTTAGAAAGTAACTCTCACAAATGATTGTTAGGTCAACCTTGATTAAAGTTTTATATTCTCACAATGATTAGAAAGTAGTAGCTAGGTTGATCTAATAAAATACAACTCATTTTTCATGTTTGAATCTAGATTCAGCTAATTCCTTGTTCATAGACTACTCTTCATCACATTCATGACATTGATCTTCTTGTAAAGCCTTCAAGAAATCACACTCTTCTCCAACTCTTAACTTTTCCTTTGAAAATATATTCTTCCATAAATTCACTAGCCTCTCCTTGTAACCAATTCCCAACCTCTTTGTAAAACATCTCATATGCCTCCTTAAATAGGTAGCTTTAATATTTTGCATATTAAATACATTTGTAGATCTTAGGGTTAGGTCAGATTCATTGAATCTTTCCATCATTTCTTTATCCTTCTCCTTTCTAGAAAATTCTCAATAAATCCTTTCCATATATCACTTAATAAAATCTAATCATATATTAGATACACCAGCTCATCAATCTTTATCTTTGATATGTTTTGACTAATTCATAGATTCAACTATGTTAGCCTCAAAACTTGATTCTTTCACAAATTGTGAACTTGCTAACACTCAACAATCACTAAATTATTCAGCTCAATCATCTCTCTATGAATCAGTCATCACTATTGTGTCTCTCTCAACATTCATAGTCATACTTGATCATTAACAATGCTCAGTCATTACTATCATCTACTCCATCAACTTTCTTGGCTATAACTATTACTCAACTAATATTGTTTGCTTGACTATCTCTTAAATTTCTTAATCTTTTGCTTCATTGACCTAATAAAAGTGTCACTTGGTCAAGCTTAGTGTTTTACTCATCTTCTTATCTTCTCTCCTATATATCAATTCTACTATCTTCTTCACTTTATATAATAATGGAAAAAGAGATTATCTTGTCAAAAACTAAGTGATCAAGTGTCCATTACAATTTCATCATACTTGACTCTTCTCTTCTCAAAAACTTGACTGGCTCACCTTGTTATCTCTTCTTTTCAAATCATCTTCATCAATTTAATGATATAACACTTTGCATTTTTATTAAATGTCTTATTGATAAGGTTTGACATTAATGAAAATATAGCAATTGTTCCAATTTAGTTTCCAATATTAACTACTTCAACTAATCCAAATTCTAATTTGTTAGAAAATTCTAACATATGAGGAAAGAGGGGGAAGAGCACAAAAATGTGCCATAAGAATCATTATTGTGGACCATAGGCCAACTAAGGAAAATATTTATCAAACTATTAGGTAGAGGAGACTTCCAACCTAGCTTATTCATCAACCATTGCAAACATGTATTTGAGAAGCTACAATCAAAAAGTAAATGATCTACCATTTCTACTTCCTATTTACAAAAGATGTTGTTAGCATGAATTCTAATGGTACTCCTATAGCAGCGTATGTGGAGTATGTTAGCATTGTTGGAAATATTATTGAGTGCTTATGTGTTGCATTTATGATAGATTTTGTAATTTATGTGAACATGTATTTTATTCAATGAAAATTAACAAAGTTATAGAGGAAGATGCATTTGTAATGATTTGGGTTATGTGTAATTGGGAATATATTCAGAGATGTGTACATGGATTCTATAGTTATTGGCACAAAAAAAATATGAAGATGTCTCCAATTTATGCGATGTTTTATGAAGGTACTTGTTGGTGCTCAAAATTGCGTTCTCATTTTGAGTGACCATTTCAAACTTTGAGTCAATTCAAGCTGTTTGAATGCCCATAAATGCATATGTACCCAGTTGTCCATTTGAGCCCAAAAGGTGTTTAATGCTTCTAAGACCTTTCGTTCAACCCGTCCACTTTTTCCTTGATGATAAATTGACATTTCAAGTAATTTGGTGAAGTCTTGTTTTGAGCTGGTGTCATTTCTGCATTTTCACCTAAGTGTCAAATAGCGACAGGAGGCTATGTTTGCATCTGAATAACTTGCACCCAGAAATGTTTCATTACATGCCACTTTGGGAGTGTCTAGTGTCCATACCCAAGAACCTATGTCTCAGATTTCAAGTTGTTTCAAATCCGTTTGACTAGGTTTTGAATCCCTCAAGTTCACTATTTTTATGTTGATGCACATTGCACATAATTCTGGGAGGCCCTGTTTGACGTGCTATAATTTTTGACCCAGTTGACCAAAATGCTAAAATTCCTTTTGCATTGTATTGTAAATGTCAGAGACTTCTTATGTTTCAATTTTTAAGTCTTGACGAATTCGTTTGATCAGATTTCAAAAGCGATTCCAAATGCAATTTCTATCTTCTTACTGGTGTCAGCATTTGCAGATTTGTTGGGACCTTTGTTCGTGATATTATAATTCTTAATCCATGACTGGTGAGATTGTATGGATTGTACCACTATCTTGTCCCCTGAAAATTCTTCAAGTGTGCCAGTTTTTAAATCTTGATGAATCCATTTGCACACTTTTCCAGGTCAATTCCATTTGCAAAAAATGTTTTCTATCAGTGTTTCCAATCCACAAATTCTGAGTAACCCACTTTGACTGCTCGCCATTTGTGCCTTGTTATATTTCATGAGCTCAAATCGTAGATCCATATTGTCCTCATGACAGAGAACCAATGCACCAGTTTCCAGATCCCCAAGTGCCCATATGTCCAGTTTTCCAGGCCATTTCCAAACGCACTTTCCAATTTTCTAACATGTTTATCTGCAAGTGAATTTAAGTTGGCAACTTTGGAGGTCGATATCTTTTGACCTTGATGTCATCATGCAACAGGTTTTTGTAGGCTTCTTGAACATGTTAGAGAGAATAGAGATCCTGAGTTTCAGAGCTCTATTAGATGTTTGAATCAGTTTTTAAAGCCATGCAATAGGCCTCCTGACATATATTTCACAATGGTGCAAGAATAATTGACATACGTTTGCAGTGGTAAATTCATGGTCAAATTTCATTCCAACTAGTTTAAAAATATTACTGGGTCAATTTGCATATCAGTTGTTCAAGAATGAAAATTTTTTAGCCGAGCTTGCTTTGAGGCCCGACTATTTTAACCATACCAATAAAATGGTGAGAATTGAAGGCATCTAAACATAGTTGATTGCTTGCAATATCTCAAACATTTATGGACCCCCACATGAGGTAGGCGTGAAGGAATGCTTATGTATTAAATTATAAAGGAATGGGAAATGTCTTAATACATAAATGGTGTTCAAACTAATGTTTCTCAAATCCTTATGAAAGGAAATTGGTGTTGTTTAAAACATCAACAGGGGAAAAGGATAAAGCTTTTCCACTTTCTTGTGAAGGCAATTAAAGAAAATTTTCAAGACAAACTGGAGGCACCAATTTTTTCTGGAAGAGTGGTCTTTGCAATTGATTAATGGTGGTTAGAAAGGAAATATATGTCAATTGCTTTTGGATTCAGTATTGAGGATAAGTGACTCTATTTTTGCATTCATCTCTGAAGAATGAAGACATCATTATTCACTTAATTAAAAAATTCACAAAGGAATTCCCACAAGAGAGGGATTTTAAAAGTCATTTTAAAAACATTTGATGTCAAGGTGATGGCCATATTGCTTCATGGACAAAAGACTTTCAAAACTTCTCTGATTCAAGTCAAGAAATTAATTCATCCGTAGAGTCATATCACTTTTGCACTAAGAGTTGTTATTTAAGTGGTTTTGCTAGAAAATGTACAAGGAGGACGGATTAGCTTGTTTGCACGCTTCTTCATAAGGTAAGGAGCCAATTTGTTGCAACAAACGAGTATCTAGTTAGAAAATTTGGACCCGACTTCCTTGTATGTGATTGTCAACAGACATAGAGGAAACATCTTTGAGACGAGAAAAGAGAGTTTTCTCAACAAAAAGCATCAGCCATAAGTCCAAGCCGATATCTAAGCACTTTTCCCACGCTAATAAAAGAAGACCCTCATGCATTCAGTAAAAAGAGGGGTGCCTTACCAATGACTGACGGCTATGGAAGAGCTCACATAAGACTCAAATAATGTAACAGATAGCAATCCCAGATTTTGACACATAAATGGCGAATGAAAAGGAGACACCCATGTTTAATAGGACAGGTTATAAGAAATTTGGTGCATTGTATGTTGAAAAGAGCAGAAACCCATGACTGAAGTAGATTGAGACGTTAGGAAAGAATGTCCATGTCGTGATAAGCCATAGTCAAAGTGATGGAGCCACTTTCAGAGAGAAGAATGGTGCCACGGCAATAAAAGGAATGCTCACGCAGTCAAAAGAGCTGGGCACATTTAAGAGAAGACCCATGCTCAAGGAAAGAGGCACATAAGTAGTATATCAAGGAAAGATAAGTTGCCAGTATAGTTGAATGAGGAATATGTTTATAACATGAAGCAATCACCAAACAAAGAAGTCCTTGGCCAAGGAAAATGAGACAGTCAACACCATAAAGAGCCACCCAGTATAAAAGAGTATTCACGCAGAAGAGGTGGCATGAGCAAAACAAGCAGTTGCACATAAAAGGAAGCACTTCACACCAAAATGAAGCAGAGCAAGCTGCCCAAACTCCTCAATCCTAACGCAGCTAAAGTAAAAGAACTCCATGTAGAGAACAAGGAGGAAAACATGTCGGGATTTTATCCCACATTTGTTGTGGAGGGGACATTTTGAGGGTGTAAATACCTTTTGACTCAATAAGCTTGTTTTCTTAAGGCAAGGCACCTTTTGGAAAGGTCGTAGCTTGTGCATGGGGGTCCCACCCGTGTCCAGCTGGTGTGCAAACTAAGATATAATTTTAAACAAATGTACTGATGTTGGATGCACTAGAAAGTTGAAGAATCCGACAATTCGCTAAGGTGCTTACCAAAAAACCAAAGAAAATCTGGCAAGTGACTTAGCAACCCACCGAAAAACCTTGGAATCCAATAGGTGCTAATTACCTTGGAATCTGGTAGGTGCTAATGTGGTTCCTGCCTAGATGTCTCCGATGAACCAAAAGCCGCCAACACCCTTTGAGTGGTTAGAGTAAGATGCCAAAAAACATGTCTAAAATTCGGTGGTAGCCAAGTTGCCACCAAAAAAGTTGTGAGATTTTGGCTAGCGACATGGTGAGTCACCGAAAAATTTCCAAAATTTGGCAAAGTTTGTGAAGAAACGTGGGTCCTGCTCGAGTATAGGTGGTGAATCATAGACTACCAAGTGGTAGCCAAGCAGTGGGGATAGAATAACCAAGCAATGATGTGGTAGGCAATTTTTAGAGATCACCAGATTGTGCCATGTGGTAAATCCAATGGCTATCATTAACTCACTATGGGAGGGTTGCAAGGAAGTTAGTATAGCGAGTTAGTGAGAAGATGACATGTGTCATTGACACAGTAGCAGGGTGGACGAATCTCGTGTTGACACGTGTCACAGGTTGGTCAAACTAAGTTTCACCTGGATGAAAAAGGCAGGATAAATTCAGAGGTCTCAAGTAAAAACTTATTTTATTCTTCTTGGACTTTCACGTGCAAAGCAAATATTTTAAATAAAATTTGATCTTTAATATAGTTCAAACTTTATAAAAGTTTAAATTTTTGTAAAATGTGTGAGAGCCATGGTGTCAGACTCAAAACTTCAAAAGGCCATATTGAGGGTGATTTTTTTATAAAAAATTGGCACTCCAATATACCGCCAGAACCAAGAAGACTTAAATTTTTTGAATTTGAGGTCAGTTTTTGCATAGTTACTTACCAATTCATGCTATAGGTCATTTTGTGAAATCTAAAGTATTGGCGATAGAATGAGCAGTTTTCATCATACATCATCAGAATTGGTAAAAGGACAAATATGAAGGCTTGGTGAAATGTGAAAATGAAGAAAATCAATTCTATGATGTATTATTGCATTTTGAAGGCCATATTCAACTGATTTTTCACTTTTTCCCTGTGAGTTCACCTTGGCATCAAAAATCAGTTACAATGATCTCAGATATTTCTACCTTGTAGAAACCAAATGATGAGATTTGATTTTCAGTTACAAAGAGAAGGTAGAGAGAGGTTTTTTCTGCTTCTTGGGAAGGAATTCTAGGTGGACACTTGTCATTTCCTAATCAGATCTAGGATTTTCTTTTTCCTTTATCTATCTCTTTCTTTCTCATTGTACAGGTCCTAGTTCTTTGGAGAAAATTGGCACATTACTGTGATACCAAAGTTTTGGATCTAGTTCTTGAGGCATTCCCATGACTATGACCACATTCTTCAGCATTTCTGTATTGTATTGGGTAGCATTTGATGTTTTATACAAATAGTTCTATTCTATTAGGTGATTTATGAGTTAATTTCTATACATTTCATGTATTTGGTTTCAAGGAAAGAAAATAAAGTGCAGCAATGGTTTCAAATTTAGTTTGAATCTTGTCTCATGTTTATGGATCTATAATCTTTCCTAGTTTGTGATCAAAGAGCATAGATTAGGTTGCATCACGTTTAGTGGTGTATGTGATTAAAATGTCTTGCAAATGGAACAAAGAGCCATGTAATTGCTTGGTGTTTGTCACAAGGTTTGTAGATTTCATGATGGGATAATTTGAGTATGAGATTCAAATATGAAGCAGATGTCTATTCACAAGGTGAAAGATAGATTAGAGATGTTGATATAGAAATTATGTCAAAGGTTTCTAGGAAATGTACTATTTTAATTCATTTAATTTCCCAATAGATAAGGCACTAATCAGAGATAGGATCACTAGGTTTTGTTGCTCATACCTGGGTCTTGCTGATATCAACATTGTTAATCAAATGCTTTTCCCCTTTCATGTTGAAGAGCTATCATAGAATGCCCTCACTCAACTTATGAGATTCCTAGATCTGCACCTAGCTACTGTAGGTCCATGTCATTTCATATGTCTTTAGGAGAAATAAGGGTAAAATCTACTTAATAGATTCAGGGATATGTTTTTGTACTAGTACAGTATCATTTGAATCTAAGGTCTACCCACCTAGGTTTAGCAAAGCTTGAAGTAGAAGAAGGGTCATGCCTTATAGTTGGCCTGTTGTTAGAAATGGCATGTTGAAAATGGGAGTTAGTTTCCCCTAGACCTGTCAGTTTCTCATTGGGATAATTGAAAACCCTCTAGCATTTTCAAACACCAACAAGAAGGTGACTCTATTGGGGAGATAAGATGGAAATCCATTTTGTTGAAAGGATAAGAGTCTTTGGTGTTCATTGAAAATTTCAGTCCTACTCTCAGTTGGGTTTTGCCCATCCGAGTCACCAACAAGATGGTGACTCTGCTGGGATTCATTGTTAGAAGTACTGGAATCTCTAGTATAAATAGTATTATCATAAAGTGTTTTTCATTTCATTGCTTAAGATTCATGTACCCCAGTATGTTTTATCCACTTGCAATAGTAACTTAAAGGTTGAGTTCAGATTGTGTTGTTACTGAGTTTATTTCCATTCAATTCATCTAGTTGTTGTTCTCGAAAGTGTTATTGCAATTTCAGAGTCAGAAGTGATCAAAAGTTTGTCTCTCTTCAAGGTGTTTGGTGATTTTCAAAATTCTACAAGTTGGAATTTCACTTCAGATCTGCCATGTTGTAAATCATTGTTTAAAATCTTTCTCACAATTTGTGAGTGGTGACTCTCTCTCTAAAGGATCTCTAAACCAGTGTAGATCAATTGTATAATTGCTTTCAAAGAGTTTTCAGCTGAAATAAGCAGATCTAAAAGTTGTGTGAATTTTCAAGCAAGAAGAGAGATCTATATAAGTTTCTGACCAGTAAGTTTCGAAGAGTTGTTTGATTTGCTATTAAAAGTTTTGTAATGGTAAAGATGAATCACAACAGTGATGTCATTTAATTCTCCTCAAGGAGATTGCAACTCTATAAGGTTATGATTAGTGGTGTAAAAACTTCAGATTAGCACTAGGCCAATCAGCATATCAGTGGTTTCATGCAACAACACTAAAGCTATTCTCATTTTCATGTATTTTCTTTTCATGAAAATTGATTGTTATACAAGTGTATTCTCCATCAAGTGAAGTTTCAGCACTGAGAAGAGGAGAACGGTTTTAAGTTTTATGCACTTCATTAGATCAAGTTTTAGGTGGTTGTATTTAAGTTTGTGAAGTGTTTTTGGAGTTGAAATTGGTAGAAAGTATTTTTAGATATGCTGCAAGTTATGAATCTAAGTATTAATGGTGAATGAGGTTCAAATTTTTAAAGGATGTCAAGATTCATTTTACCTAAGATGCAACATGTTAGTGAAATTCCTAGATCCATTTCTACCAAGCGGTATATGTCATTAAGTTTCAATGGTATTCATGGTTTCCCGAATGTCATTCCTAGTGATGTTAGAAAAAGTTTGCCTTAGTTCAGTGGAAACCATCCTGTTTCAGCCAATCATCATGTTGAATTGTTTAGTGATTTGATGGGTGACTATGAGATTTCTCATGAAGACATTCACATGAAGTTATTTTTTCAAACCTTGGAAGGAGATGCTAGAGACTAGTTTTCATTTTTACCAGCACTTTCTATTTCATCCTGGAGTGAGTTGCATTTAGCCTTCATGGAGCAATTTGGAGAATGGGTAAGCATATCTGATTCTTATAATAAGTTCTTGAAGATTCATATTCGGAGTGATGAACTTATCCCACAATTTAATATCAAATTTGCAAAAGTTTTGAATGATATCCCTGAGAGTTATAGACCTGATGATCAAATATGCTTAGCAGTGTATTTTGATGCATTTGATAAGAAAATGAATTATCAACTAAGGGATAAGGAACCGCAGACATTATATCAGGCTTTTATGACCGCTAGAGATATTGAAAATAATATGAAGTATGGATTGATTAGAGGTCATTTTGCCTTGAATGATTGCCGATATAATGTGTTTGAAAGAAAAGTGGAACATAGTGTTGATGTTTTAGTTTCAAAATAGAATGTCAACACCCCTATTGTAAGTTATAATCAGATTGAGAATTCAAATCAGAATGTGTGTATGAGAAAGGTTAGTCTAGTTGCAAATAGAAACACATATGTTCATGATGCTACAACAGTGAATAATATTTTAGACTCTGATAGGTTTTAGCAACATGTTGATTTTATAGATCAAACATTAGTTACAGTAGCAAATTCTTCTCATGACAATTATGTGTATGATAATGTTACTAATGTTTCCAATTTTGAAGTTGTTGAACCTAGATCTCAATCTTGTGCAAGTGAGAAGGCTGAAAATTATCTCTCTAATTATGAGTTTAATGTTGTTGATCTGACATATCATGGAGAGATAGCACAAGAAGAAGAATGTAAGTCACAGTCATCTCAGTCACAACCAGAAGAACAGAGTGCTCATGATTCTAAGTTTTCAATGGTAGAGGGTAAGATGTATTCTTTTAATCAGTTGGATAGGAAAGAGTTGGATTCTCTTATTGAGAGGTTGCATTATGTAAATAATGAGCTTAAGGTTGAATCAGAAAGATATGCAGCTCAATGTGGGCACGAAGAACCTGTAAGTCATCTTCCAAGTGATGACAACGAAGTTTTTTATCTGATGTACAATCAAGAAGCATCATATGAAGGAGATGATGAGAGTGGTTTCTCGAATCATAGTGAGGAAAATGACATAGTATGTTCACCTTCATATGAGTCTGATGTTGATTGGGAGGAAGAAAGTAATGATGGTAGTGAACACTCATCCAAAGATGAAGGTATGATTTCTTCCTCTGAATCTGAAAAGGAAAATGCATCTAAATTTTTGCATTATACAAATTAGTTAGCCAATGAAGAAATTATGAGCGATTTTTCCTCAAGATATGAAGATAAGAAAATGTTGAGTCCAATTAATGAATCTGAATTTGAAGATTCCAATGAAGAGTTTTCAAATGCTTTTACATCAAACAATAAAGATCCAATGTATAGTGAGGTGTCTAGGAATGAATCATAGTCTATTTGTAGTGGTTATCCTAAACAAGTTGATAAAGAAGATGTAACTATAGACACTATACGTTTGGTAGAACAAATGGAAAAGGAGTCTTCATACAGTTCTAACTTTTCTTCATACACTAAAAGTTTCCATGAGGATAGGGTGGGCGCTGAGTTAAAAATCTATAATAATGCTTTATATGATGATGCTTGTGAGGATGAGCAACTCATGTTTTATCTTAATGTTCAAAAGGGATTACTGTATGGATTCATTAACCCATTTTTTGAAGATTACATGGAGGTTTTAGGTTTAGTAGGGTTAGATGCAAATTGTGATACACTATCATGTTGCTGTAACATATCATAATATTGTTCTTCTATTTTTGATGTTGAATCTTCTAATGATGTTGTATTTGGTGAGTGTGAAGATGAAGTGTCCAATGGAGTTGTCTTTGAAGAGAAACCAATACTTCATGGTAAGCTCTATGATGATTCAAATGAGATAAAAGCCAATCAGCACTTTGATTATGAAGATATATTAGGTGGTTGTGAAGTGATGTCAGATTTTGATGATGATGTCATCTGTGAATATAAATCTGACTGCTCTTTTGACATTCAGCCCGAGATATTTGAAGAGATGCAAAGTCAAGGTGAGTTGAAAATTCATGATATATATAACCTTTTCTGTGGAGTTGAGAATGAGCACTTTGCATTTCTAGTAGATAGCATGCATGAATTAGTCAGTAATGATGAGTTTCAGTTTAACACTAATATTCATGAGCATGCTGATCAGTATTTTCATAATGAGCAAACGTTTGAAAATGAAGCAAGTTTTTGTATGCATTATGAGAGTAGCAATGAAGATTCAGTTTTACAAAGTGTTGAGTTGCAAGATGTGTATCTGATTGGTGAAACTAATATGAGAAATAATTTCAGTTTACCTCATACAAGTTCAAATGAAAATCAGGTTTATGATAGAGGTAAACAATTCTAAGAAGGTTTGGTGGCCTAGGGCCATCGCTTGTACATAATCTTGGTAGTTATAGTTGTTTCCTTGTTTTCAATAAAGTTTTTCAAGAGAGTTTTTGAAGTTTAGGAGTGTGGTATGCTTCTCCCAGAGATCTAAAATCTTGCCATGCCTACAAGGGACATGCATCCCCAGACAAAGCCACTATTGGCGCTCAAAATTGTGTTCTCATTTTGAGCGACCATTTCAAATTTTGAGTCAATTCAAGCTGTTTGAATGCCCATAAATGCATATGTACCTAGCTAATCATTTGAGCCCATAAGGTATTTGATGCTTCTAACACCTTCCATTCAGCCCATCCACTTGTTCCTTGATGATAAATTGACATTCCAAGTCATTTGGCAAAGTCTTGTTTTGAGCTGGTGTCATTTTTGCATTTTCACCTGTGTCAAACAACGACAGGAGGCTATGTTTGCATCTGAATAACTTGCACCTAGAAATGTTTCGTGACATGCCACTTTGGGAGTGTCTAGTGTCCATACCCAAGAACCTATGTCTCAGATTTTGAGTCATTTTGAATCTGTTTGACTAGGTTTTGAATCCCTCAAAATTGGTAGTTCACTGTTTTCATGTTGATGCACATTGCACATAATTTTGGGAGGCCCTGTTTGACGTGCTATAATTTTTGACCCATTTGACCAAAATGCTAAAATTCCTTTTTTTGCATTTTATTGTAAACTTCAGAGACCTGTTATGTTTCAATTTTTAATTCTTGATGAATCCATTTGATCAGTTTTCAAACGCAATTTCTATCTTTTTATTGGTGTCAGCATTTGCAGATTTTTTGGGACCCCTGTTCGTGACATTATAATTCCTAATCCGTGACTGGTGAGATTGTATGGATTGTACCACTATGTTGTCCCCTGAAAATTCTTCAAGTGTGCTAGTTTTTAAATCTTAACAAATCCGTTTGCACACTTTTCCAGGTCAATTCCGTTTGCAAAAAATGTTTTCTATCAGTGTTTCCAACCCGCAAATTCTGAGTAACCCACTTTGACCACTAGCCATTTCCGCCCTATTATTCGTCATGAGCCCAAACCATAGATCCATATTGTCCTCAAGATAGAGAACCAATGCCCCAGTTTCCAGATCCCCAAGTGCCCATATGTCCAGTTTTCCAGGCCATTTCCAAATGCACTTTCCAGTTTTCTAACATGTTTATCTGCAGGTGAATTTAAGTTGGCAACTTTGGAGGTCGATATCTTTTGACCCTGATGTCCTCATGCAATGACTTTTTGCAAGATTTTTGAACATGTCAAAGGGAACAAAAATCTTGAGTTTTAGAGCTCTGTCAGATGTTTGAATTAGTTTTTAAGCCAGGCAACAGGCCTCCTGACATATATTTCACAATGGTGCGGGAATAATTGAAATAAGTTTGTAGTGGTAAATTCATGGTCAAATTTGATTCCAACTAGTTTGAAAATATTACTGGGTCAATTTGCATGTCAGTTGTTCGAGAACAAAATTTTTTTAGCCAGGCCCGCTTTGGGGCCGGACTGTTTTCCCCATATTAATAAAATGGTGGGAATTGAAGGCATCTAAACATAGTTGATTGCTTGCAATATCTCAAACATTTATGTACCCCCACATGAAGTAGGCGTGAAGGAATGCTTATGCATTAAAATATAAACAAAGGGGAAATGTCTTAATACATAAATGGTGTTCGAACTAATGTTTCTCAAATCCTTATGAAAGGAAATTGGTGTTTTTTAAAACATCAATAGGGGAAAAGGATAAAGCTTTTCCACTTTCCTGTGAAGGAAATTAAAGAGAAGTTTCAAGACAAACTGGAGGCACCAATTTTGCTAGAAGAGTGATCTTTGCAATTGATTCATGGTGGTTAGAAAGGAAATATATGTCAATTGCTTTTGGATTCAGTATTGAGGATAAGTGGCTCTGTTTTTATAGTCATCTCTGAAGAATGAAGACATCATTATTCACTTAATTAAAAAATTCACAAAGGAATTCCCACAAGAGAGGGATTTTAAAAGTCATTTTAAAAACATTTGATGTCATGGTGATGGCCATATTGCTTCATGGACAAAAGACTTTCAAAACTTCTCCGATTCAAGTCAAGAAATTAATTCATCCATAGAGTCATACCACTTTTACATTAAGAGTTGTTATTTAAGTGGTTTTGCTAGAAAATGTACAAGGAGGATAGATTAGCTTGTTTGCACGCTTCTTCATAAGGTAAGGAGCCAATTTGTTGCAACAAAAGAGTATCTAGTTAGAAAATTTGGACCCAACTTCCTTGTATGTGATTGTCAACAGACTTAGAGGAAACATATTTGAGACAGAGATCACCATGGCATAGTCTAATCAAAATGCATAAGCGTAGTTCTAGCCATCCTAGGAGCGATCCCATTGTGCAAGACTTGAATAACATAATTGAAGAATGGGAAAGAGCCTTTATGCCCAAGAATAGAGAGTTTTCTCAACAAAAAGCATTAGTCATAAGTCCAAGCCGTTATCTAAGCACTTTGCCCATGCTAGTCAAAGAAGACCCTCACACATTCAGTAAAAAGAGGGGTGCCTTACCAATGACTCACAGCTATGGAAGAGCTCACGTAAGACTCAAATAATGTAATAGACACCAATCCCATATTTTTACACATAAATGGCAAATAAAAAGGAGACACCCATGTTTAATAGGACAGGTTATAAGAAATTTGGTGCATTGTATGTTGAAAAGAGTAGCAACCCATGCTTGGAGCAGATTGAGACATTAGGAAAGAATTTCCATGATGTGATAAGCCACAGTCAAAGTGATGGAGCCATTTTTAGAGAGAAGAATGGTGCCAGGGAAATAAAAGGAATGCTCACACTGTCAAAAGAGCTGGGCACATTTAAGAGAAGACCCACGCTCAAGGACAGAGGCACATAAGTAGTATATCAAGGAAAGATAAGCTTCTAGTATAGTTGAAGGAGGAATATGTTTATAACATGAAGCAATTTCCAAACAAAGAAGTCATTAGCCAAGGCAAAGGAGACAGTCAACACCATAAAGATCCGCCCAGTATAAAAGACTATTCACGTAGAAGAGGTGGCATGAGAAAAACAAGTAGTTGCACATAAAAGGAAGCACTTCACCAAAATGAAGTAGAGAAAGCCACCCAAACTCCTCATACCTAGTGCAGCTAAAGTCAAAGAACTCCATGCAGAGAACAGAGAGGAAAACATGCTAGGCTTTTATCCCACATTTGTTGTGGAGGGGACATTTTGAGGGTTTAAATACCTTTTGACTCAATAAGCTTGATGTCTTAAGGCAAGGCGCCTTTTGGCAAGGCCGCAAGTTGTGCATGGAGGTCCCACTCATGTCTAGCTGGTTTGCAAACTAAGATATAATTTTAAACGAATGTGCTAAGATTGGATGCACCAAAAAGTTGAAGAATTCGGCAAGTCGCTAAGGCGCTTACCGGAAAACCAAAGAAAATCTGACAAGCGACTTAGCGACTTGCCGAAAAACCTTGGAATCCGACAGGTGCTAATTACCTTGGAATTCAGTAGGTGCTAATGTGGGTCTTTCATAGATTTCTCTGATGAACCAGAAGCTGCCAAGTGACACCCTTTGACTAGTTAGAGTAAGATGCCAGAAAAGATGACTAGAATCTGGTGGTCGCCAAGTCACCATCGAAAAAGTTGTGAAATTCCAGCTAGCAACATGGCAAGTCGTCAGAAAATCTCCAAAGTTTGGCAAAGTTTGTGATAGAAATGTGGGTCCGGCTCGAGTATAGGTGGCAAATAATAGAGTGCCAAGTGGAAGCTAGGCAATGGGGATAGAATAACCAAGCAATGATGTGGCAAGCAATTTTTAGAGATCACCAGATCACGCCATGTGGAAAATCCAACGGTTGTCGTTAACTCGCTATGGGAGAGTTGCAAGGAAGTTAGTATAGTGAGTTAGCGAGAAGATGACACGTGTCACTGACACAGTGGCAGGGTGGAAGAATCTCATGTTGACATGTGTCATAGGCTGGTCAAACTAAGTTTCACCTAGATGGAAAAGGCAGGATAAATTCAGAGGTCTCAAGTAAAAAGTTTATTTTATACTTGTTAGACTTTCATGTGCAGAGTAGAAACTTTAAATAAAATTTGATCTTTAATATAGTTCAAACTTAATAAAAGTTTAATTTTTTGTAAAATGTATGACAGCCATGGAGTCAAACTCAGAACTTCAAAAGGCCATATCGAGGGGGATTTTTATCAAAAAATGGCACTCCAATATACTGCCAATATCGAGAAGAGCTGATTTTTTTGAATCTGAGGTCAGTTTTTGCGCAAGTACTTACTAGTTCATGCTATAGGTCATTTTGTGAAATCTAGAGTATTGGTAGTAGAATGAGTAGTTTTCATCATACACCATCAGAATTGGTAAGATGACAAAAAAGATGACTGAAATCTGGTGGTCGCCAAGTTGCCACCAGAAAAGTTGTGAAATTTTGGCTAGCAACATGGTGAGTCGCCAAAAAATCTCCAAAATTTGGCAAAGTTTGTGATAGAAACGTGGGTCCCACTCGAGTATAGGTGGTGAATCACAAACTACCAAGTGGTAGCCAAGCAATGGGGATAGAATAACCAAGCAATGATGTGGTGGGCAATTTTTGAAGATCACCAGATTGCGCCATGTGGCAAATCCAATGGCTATCATTAACTCGCTATGGGAGGGTTGCAAGGAAGTTAGTATAGCGAGTTAGCAAGAATATGGCATGTTTCATTGACATAGTGGCAGGGTGGATGAATCTCATGTTGACATGTGTCACAGGCTAGTTAAACTAAGTT